>BRDA01024055.1:0-26517 GCA_036984385.1 Crenuchus spilurus
AGGGAGATTGACAGTCATGTTTAGCTTCTTACATTTTCTAATAATTGCTCCAACAGTTGATCTTTTTTCACCAAGCTGCTTGGCAGTTGCCCCGTAGCCCTTTTCAGCCTGAGAATGTTTACAATCTTGTCTCTGGTGTCTTTGGACAGCTCTTTGGTCTTAGCCATGTTAGTAGTTGGGAGACTTACTGATTGTGTGGGGTGGGCAGGTGTCTTTATGCAGCTATCGACCTCAAATAGGTGCTTTAAATTTAGAATTGTGAAGTGGAGGTGGAATTTTAAGAGGTGGACTAGCAGGTCTTTGATGGACAGAATGTTTGCTGATTGGCAGGTGTTCAAATACTTATTTGCAGCAGTAACACACAAATAAATGATTAAAAAATCATACATTGTGATTTCTGGATTTTTTCTTTTAGATGACGTCTCTCACAGTGGACATGCACCTAAGATGAAAATTTCAGACTGCTCCATGATTTCTAAGTGGGAGAACTTGCAAATTTGCAGGGTGTTCAAATACTTATTTTTCTCACTGTATTTATCATTAACTCTTATGACCAATTGTGATTACAGTTTCTTTAAAGTCAAACTTAAGACCTATTCAGATTAGTTTATCAAGGAGCATCTGCTATTTAATATTATAGACATCTTAGTGTTGAAATTCCTGCAAATAGACGGTGTTAAAATTACTACTGGAGCGAGTTTATCTATAGAAACTCTAAAGAAACTTGTAGAGTTCTATAGAAGAATTGTATGTGGTTTTATTTATAAAACTTAAAAAATGTGAGGTGACACTCTGTTTTCACTGTCACTAACCCTACACTGAATATTTATGAGATAGGAGTGAAACAGACAGGTCTATTGTACAGGATCACCTCAGCTAAGCGGCTTTTGTTTGTGAAAATTCCACAGATTTCTGGCCACTGGAAAGCACCAATGGAATGTCTGGAATTGCCATGTCATTATCATATGAATGACAGTTTGTGACTATGGCGGGAAAATATGTGCAGCTTGTTTGACTTGCTCTCGCAGACATGTCTCTGCTTATTTAAACTCCTCTCACAAGAATCTAAAAATATATTTTAATTCAAGCTCTATAGAAGCATAAATATACAGGGGTGCACATAATTTTTTTGGTCTAGTTCTCAAAGGAGCACCTACAGATGTTGCTTGGTGCTCACCTTTTACAATGCTCAAAAATATTACAAGCATTGATCATCACTACCCTCCTGACATCCAATGTTTGGAGCCATGGTATCTCCTGCAGCCATTTTTAAGCGAATACTTTTTTTTTTACCTTCAGTCTCAGTCTGGCGTTTCTTTGGAGGTGGTGGAATACCAAAGTAATTACTTAATGTAGCTTGTTTCTTGGACATGCTGATGAATCGGTGGAAATCTTAAAACCAGTGAAAAAATAAACTAGTGCTAGTTATCAATTAACTACTGTCTTGAGCCCGTCTATGTTACCGTCAGGGTTGCCAGATCCATCAGAATTATTCAGCCAAAAGTCAGTCTAAAACCCGCCCTTCAGAAGCTTAAACTAGCCCAAAATATGTCTGTCACACGTTTAAATCAAATGGCAAAACAACTAAGAGTGTTCGACTTAGTATTTGTTTATAAGGGATTTATCAGTCCATGAAACCTTTTTCTTTATCAGAGTCCTTGCAATTATACCGCCTCCCGTATTTCCCCATTTACCATATTAGCTAGTGACTTACTTACTTACTTTTTCTCTCTCTGTCTCTCTGTCTCTCTCTCTCTCTCTCTCTCTCTCTCTCTCTCTCTCTCTGTGTCTCTCTCTCTCACACATTGTGTTCTCTTCGTTGTTATTGTTGTATTCAAACGTCCTTAGTGTAGACTTTGTACACATTTGCCCCGCCGTGTTGAAGTAATATCCTAGGCAACCGGCCGCGGCAATTTTTAAAAGTTACCCAATAAAACGCATCCCGCCACCCTTGAAAGTTCACCCGCGACTGGATTTTCTACAAAACATTTTGGCGTGAAAACCGCGAACCTGTCAAATCCAGTTACCGTTGCCAAACATAATCAAGTAAATGGTGCACAAACACCATTTTTTTTTTTTTGAAAAGTAGACCCTTTAAGGATTGTGGAGTATGTATTGTTTTGTCTCAAGGATAAAATCTCAGTTATATACATGTTTTTACGGAATTTCAGTAATATACTGCCTGCGGGACAGCCCACTCAAGAGTGTTAAGAAGAACTGACACTAGTTGTCCTGGTTGGGACAGGTGTGGGGGGGTACTTTGTGAGTTTCAGTTTAATAAGATCATTTGCCCTAAAATAGTTAAACTGGAATTTTAAATTATAAAACAATCAGTGCATCATCAACAGTAAAATGTAACTGCAATGGAAATCTGCCTAAATCATTTAATGGTTTGTTTTGAGAAAAAAATTTACCAATTCTGATCCTGGCAATTCTAATAATGCATTCTTACTATTTGATAAAGTCTTTCCCATATTAGAGTTATAAAGTGACAGAGATTAGAGAGCAGAGGCAGGCTTATTGCTAAATTGTAGTAATTCTTTAAAATTCTTGCATACATTGTAGGTCGTGCATTGCTTTGCATTTTCTTGATTCAAATGTATATAAAGCAATTTATAGTTTCCATGTGCACAATATCTCATTCAACCATATACAGTACATCATACATCATATAATAAGTAGAGTGAGACTGTTGAACTTACTTGTGTTTTCCCACTTTCCACATTACAGTATACATCATGTCTGTCTCCATACTGAGACAAGGCTCCATACCAGCGGCTTTGGATACAGGGATGTCTGTTATTGTCTTTTTATTAGTAGTTAAGCAGGGAAAGGCACACCCAGCCTGGGCTGACAGCACTATGAACATAACCTGAGTGAATCCAGATGTCCAGACAGGAAACACACTGTTTATATACTTATAATGTATTCTGAATTGTTCTTTCACAGCTGTACCCATCTGACGTATGTGTTCACAGCAAATGACGTACACTGAAGTTTGTACTACTCGTCACTTCTGCAGAGACTACAAATCATTATTATAGTGTGATAACCATGTGGTCTGGCCCTACACATAGTCTAATGCTTGGGTTTACTGAGGGATTTGGGACTAACCTCTTTATAACCTAAGTCTCAACTTGTTTAAATTCTGTCCTTGCCTTAGCACTGGATGTATTTTACCCTTTCGTCTGTAGCTTTGATGAACAGTTTACGTGATCTGTTGGCAGTTGTGCTTATGTGAAGGTGAAGCCTGAAGTCTAACCTGAATTTTAACATGATTTTCTTCTGTGCTGGTTCAAGGTCATGCTTTCTCAGTGGATTATAGCAGCCATTAACTTGATGCATAGCTCCAAGGACTTCCTCCCAATAGAAGTCTGACGACCTTGTGGTCGTGACTCCAAGGTGTGCCAATTTATAGTATATTTCTGCCTGTTTAGCAATGATTTGGTCAAGTGTCTCGAAACATATGAACAGTTTCATTTGAAATAAAGGTTCTCTGAATGGGAGAGTAACACGAGAGCATGGAAATCCCATTATAAACCCAATACAGTTAGGCAGGCATTCACTAAAGCCACCACAATTTTAAATGAACGTGAGTAAATTAATGAATAGTTTAAACATTTTGCATTCAGACAGAGCAGATGTGAAATAGTTAATATTCACTACTGTAGTACAATGTTTAGCTTTTCTGTGGTGTCAAACGAAACAGTAAGAAGAAAAATGTTTAAAACCATCATCAATGAATGGCATTGCAGGTTGTTTACATGCTTTGCTAGTTTGCTATGCTATGCTAGCTGCTGTTTGCTATTGGGTAATGCAGTTAGCCTACACTGTTTATGTGAGAATATTGAACATTTGAAGCTTAAAGCAAGTATATATTAAAATTACAGTACATAAATGTGCCTGTTCACAATGATTCTTTACTACAGATTTGAACTTGAAACCTAGCCAAATGTATTAATTTAGTGGATACAATTAGCTTGTGACTTAGCATGTGTGAGCAAACAATGTGGTGAATCTTGAGAAGTAGTACAATGTTTAGCTTTTCTGTGGGGTCAAAGGAAACAGTAAGAAGAAAAATGTTTAAAACCATCATCAATGAATGGCATTGCAGGTTAAGACTAGCTGTTTACATGCTTTGCTAGTTTGCTATGCTATGCTAGCTGCTGTTTGCTATTGGGTAATGCAGTTAGCCTACACTGTTTATGTGAGAATATTGAACATTTGAAGCTTAAAGCAAGCATATATTAAAATTACAGTGCATAAATGTGCCTGTTCACAATGATTCTTTACTATAGATTTGAACTTAAATCCTAGTATTAATTTAGTGGATACAATTAGCTTGTGACTTAGCATGTGTGAGCAAACAATGTGGTGAATCTTGAGAAGTTGCTAGAAGTCCTATAGTTTACTTAGTGTATCAATCATGACAAAGTCTTGTGATTGTGGTAGTTGGAGCACTGTTATTTCATTCCTCTGTGCTTTTTATTTTTGGCAAATAATTTACTCAATATCTGGAAATGACAGTTATGGTAATGGCGAAGTGTATATGTTTATAATTACAGTACTTATGTTAAGATGCAGGTTTAATGGATGCAGAATGGTATAGAGATCCCTATATAGTCCTGCATAATTGGCAGGAGAATTCGAAATGAAACTTTTAATAGCTCGATAATGGTGAAGTGGGTAGGGCACTCAACTGTGAGGTTAATTACACCCCCCGATCTCTCCAATAAATCTTGAATCATTCTCGCGCTTGGAGGTATGTTTTCCGGTTTTAAAATGCACACGCAGTTGCTTCTGAAGGTCATGGCTGGTAATTACAGCTGAATGCTGATATAGATTTAGGCTTCCATCCTCCAGAAGATGAAATCCATCCTTACGACTTGTACATCTTCCTGGAAATCAAGGCATTTTATATTCTTCTCCATAGCTCAGTTGTTCCTGGATGAGTTCTTCAGGTCTGGAGCACACATTCAATACAGCTGCACTTTCTGCACACTGAAATGTCCCCAGGGGCTTCAGCCGTGCTCATTTTCTTTACAGTATTTCCCCTTTATCCTTCATTCAGATCCTGCCTCTCTGCTCTCTTTCAGGCATGCCAATGATAAGCTGCCTTCTTTGTTTCTCGCAGTCTACCAGTATGGATCATTTGTCTACACTATATTAAAAAGCATATGTTTCATTTATTCCTGGCTTAACAGGAATATTATGTTACATTCATTCATAGACCTTGGCTTTGTCCCCTTGTATCTGCCCTCAGAGTTGTTGGTGTGCACATTCGTGTTGGGTGTTGTAAAATGCATTAGCCTGTGGAACTGGAGCTTTCTGTGTGCTATCAAGTTTTCTATCACCATATCAAAGAAACACAATATGGGAGAATGGGGTTGGTTGGCACAGTTTTCAGTGGTTTCTCTATTGTGTATCTTACACATACCATACAGTAGGATAACCCAAGTTGCAGCAAGATGAAAATATTTCCTACAAGTAGTTCGAAAAGTGGACACTTTATAAAAATGCAATAGAAATTGAAATCTGTAATTTGTTCATTCACATGAACATTAATTTAAAAGATAAAAAGTCAAATATTTTCAATGTTTTCAATGTCAAACGTAATTCTGTGTGTTAAATATGAATATATTTAGAAATGTATGCCTCCCACACACTCAAAAAAGCTGGGACAGGTTGCAGGTGAGGTCCTCAGGACTGAATATTGAATGAGCGTCCAACTAAAGGCTAATTATACCTCTGCATCGAGTCTACGCCAGAGCATACGTGCATCCTACAAGTAGCTACAGACCCTACACTGTAGGCTACGTAGTCCCGCCTCTGCATTTCTGCCTTCGCCGCCAGTTTTAAAATCGTCATTACAAGCTGAGAGAACTGGCTCTTATACAATAATAGATCAAGTTGAGGAGAGACTCACAGAGGAAGTCCGAAAATACTTGTACTAACATCTCTGAGATTCCTCGTCGTAGTACCCTGAGGATACAGCAGACAGCACACCAAGGAACTCTGTAAGCCAAGAGTTCCTTGAACACCAAGGAAGAATGGAACTGAGCTCGCATGTCATTTAACATTGATTTGTTTCATAAGGATAGTAAATAAAAGTATAAGGTAGGTTTGTTTGCTTGCTCAAACAAATGAAATTACCATCTAATGGATTTTTCATGGACTTTGCATAAATTATAATAAAGAATTACAGGGGTTAGACAATGAAACTGAAACAGCTGGTTTTAGACCACAATAATTGATTAGTAGGTGTTGGGCCTCCTTTTGCCGCCAATACAGGGTCAATTTGCCTTGGGAATGACATACAAGTCCTGCACAGTGGTCAGAGGGATTTTAAGCCGTTCTTCTTGCAGGATAGTGGTCAGGTCACTACGTGATGCTGGTGGAGGAAACCGCTTCCTGACTCGCTCCTCCAAAACACCCCAAAGTGGCTCAATAATATTTAGACACAAAGACTTGCTGTCTTGGTCACAGATGCGCCAGCAAGACGTGCACCAACAATTTGTCCTCTTTTGAACTCTGGTATGTCACCATAATGTTGTGTGCATTGTAATATACTATATAACTGTGCTCTTACCTGCTAACTGAACCTTCACACTCTGCTCTTACTGGTGCAATGTGACATTAATGAAGATTGGCCACCAGACTGGTCCAATTTAGCCATGAAACCTCCCACACTACAATGACAGTGTTTCAGTTTCATTGTCTAACTCCTGTATATTAGCGATCAAAACTAGCCATGTTTTTACCTCTCTGTTAAGAGGTTATTCACTTCCTCATATTGTTTAATCAGTTTTACATACTCACTTGGAGGACGTGCTGTGGTGGCATTAATATTCATACCACACACTGTAATGCCTGTGGACAAGAGGGAGAAAAGGGGGAGGGTTCATATGTTTCAGCTGATGTTGTATCTACCAGAGCTTACTGCGGAATAAAAAAAATGCAGCTGGAATCATTAAAATGAGCAAAAAAGTAGCAATATGTTCTATAATGTCTTCCATAAACTCAGTGTGGTTAAATCATAATTGCTCTTTCAGTGGCTGCGGTTGATGAACAGAGTAACCAAGATACAGCTTTATCATGAACCATAGCTGGCATGACATTCCTTTGTGCCATCCTGAATTCTGTTAATAAAATGTGTACCAATGAAACTAAGGACAGGAGGTGTAGCATTGTACAGTAAAGCAGTAAGTGGTCATATGGTAATTATTTATGAGGATGATCAGGTTATAAATACCTGAGGGATACGTAACAGGATTCACAGATTGTGAAGAGCTGGTACAGTTGCAGTGAACGTCTTGGTCGATGTGGAAAGTCGCCTGCAGAGCAGATGTTAATGATAGCAAAACAACATTAGCTTGCTTTCAACAACCTAAAATCAGTCCAGAAGCAGAAATGGTCTTGCTCTAGGTTTTCCAGAAGCACACAAGTTATTCTTAAACGCTCGAGCAAGCATCAAATGAAGCACTCACTCTCTCATTCATCTTAATGCTATAGTGGTTTTGGGAAAGTGAGCCCTGATATGAAGATTTTCAAAATCCAATTATATTTTTAGAGCGTTTGTCAAAGCAATTATTGTCATATATGCACACAAGTATGCTTTATTATACGCTTATTACTCTCAGAGGGCTGTGCATCCAGATTATAACAAAACATGGCTCAGTTCTGAGGAAGTTAGCCTTATAGCTAAGGAAGGCTTGAGGAACAAAGGACTTTTTAATCCAAGTTTTGACCTTGCTCAGATCCAGCAGATATGCCAGTGACAGAAGGTAGGCTCTGTAGGTGCTAGCATCCTCCCCTGCCTGATGGAAATCCAGAATAACCCTGCTGTGCAATATTAAAACAGCACACTTAAAGCCATCTGTGTGCACTGCTCTGTAATGCATGTACCCAAACACATGATTGGTATAAAAATAACTTCATAACATCGCATCTAAAAGTGTGTTCAGTTGTGAGGGCCCTGTTCTGTGAGCACCCTTCAGTTAATTAGACTTGTCATATGTGGCCGTTGGAAAGTGTGTTGCGGATTATAAATAGCATATCGACAAGGCTGCGGCTGCTATTTTTTGACTTCAGGTGTTTTTTTTCCCTCCTCATCCCCTCCCAAGTGAAAGATCTTTGTCTATTTTTAGGCTTTCCTGATTTAGCTCTTCACAGAAGGAGGGATTGTCAGATGGGGGAGGGCGGCGTAGGAGTGATGGAGGGAGGTCTAGGCATATCCCGACTGGCCTTGAATGCCACGGTACACAATAACAGAGCACAAAAACACAGCAAGGATCTCTCAGAAGGGCCGTGTTGGCCTTTTCTCAGCCGCCGTCCACAATAGAGCATCCTCTCCTCGGGATAGCTTTCCGAGGACAAGGCGGGATGCAGAAGCGAGAGGAGATAAAGGGGAAGACTCGAGGTTTTATTCTTTTCTTTCAGCCGGCGTCTTTTTCCGGGCCCATTAGCGCGGCCCCTGCCGCACAAAACAAGTTGCTGTTACCGTAGCAACCTCTGGGATGGCAATTTGAAACGTGTGTTTATTTTTAGGCACAAGCTCATGTAGTGTATGTTCACTATGAGGTTAAAGTGGGCGCTGATCCCTCGCTTCATGTGTTCATCGCTGCCACAGCTTAGAATTAGAGCTGCAAACATAATGTAAGCCAACAGCACGATGCACTTTTAACACACCACCACCACATCAGTGTCACTGCAGTGCTGAGAATGATCCACCACCTGAATAATAGCTGCTCTGTGAGGGTCCTGACTATTGAAGAACAGGGTGAACAAAATATACAGAGAAACAGATGGACTACAGTCTGTAGAATGAGTTTAGAAGGATGTGTAAGTCTCTGCATACAAAGCAGTGCAGTATTGTACTGCTACATGTGATAGTGTAGCATTAGCATTCTGCTGTAGTTGCTGCAGGTTGTAATGCAGCTACTGCATTTGGAAGTTAGTCCTGTAGTTATTAACTGATTTTTTTAAATCATCTGTTAAAATTGAATGCATGGACTACTTGCACTTTTTGGTGCATTTCTGGTTTGAAAGAATGCACCTCACTTGTTTGTTTTAGCATTATTAACATTCATCAGCAGAGCAAGAAAACAGCTTATCACTCAGTTTTAACCAGCATCACATCACTGTAACAATTTACAGGTACAGTGTTGAGTGAATGTAAGACTGTTGGACTTGGCTTGGTTGTCATAGTCTGTTTAAAACAAGCTGCTCAGGCTACTATACGCACATTTAAAAATAAAATTAGACATGTAAACGTCACTGATTCTCACTGATTATTAATGATCAGTACAGTACCAATCAAAAGTTTGGGTTTCTCATTCAATGTTTTTTCTCTACACTGTAAATAAACACTGAAGTCATCCAGACTATGAAGGAACACATAAGGACTCATGTAGTAAACTTAAAAGTGTTAAACAAACCAAAACATGTTTTAGATTTTACTTCAAAGTAGACACACAACTGATGTCTCAAACACATTAAGAGACAAGAAATGCAAGTCATGAACTCTTGACAAGACACAGCTGTTAACTGAAAGCCATTCCAGGTGACTACCTCATAAAGCTGACTGAGAAAATGCCAAGAAAGCTGCATCTAAGCAAGAGGTGCCTACTGTGAAGAATGTCAAATATAAACATGTTCTGGTTTGTTTACTTGTTTGTTTACTAAATAATTACAGATGTGTTTATTCATAGTTTAGATGACTTTAGTATTAATCTACAATGCAGAACATGTTTACATCATGAAAAAACACTGAATGTCCAGACTTTTGACTGGTACTGTGTATTCAGCTGAACCAGACACTGACCAGAGTTGTACTCGTCAACATCTTTATTTTACTTTGGTGGGTAAGAGTGGAGCGTCTGGAGGATACTACAAGGAGAAGTGAAGCCAAAGTGTAAATAATATTAAATACTGTGTCCAGCCCCTTCAGCTGTGTTTTCTCTCTGGTCAGTCTCTTCACTCAGTGACCATCAGGGGCGTGGTAGTGGGGGGAAAAGTGGAGTTACCAGGAGTTGCCAGGGCCCCAAGTGGGGCGAGGGCCCTTGAGGAGTCTGGAATTTTATTTTCCTATAAATATTAAATGAAATAATATTTGATAATAGGGGCGAGGCCCTGGGCACTGCTTGTCCATAGGGCCCAGAATTTGGTGCCACGCCCCTGGTGACCATCACTAACAGACTAGCACCACCACTCAAAACAAGTGAGTATCTGCAAATAAAAGACCAAAACGTGTGATATGTAAAATAATGATGTATGCATGTAAAAGCTGGTAACCAGTATCTTAGGTACTGAACACTTTCACTAGATGATCTGCAGCTTTAAAGACTACTTTATAGAGAATGTACTGTTATAGGCTAACATATACCATATTTGCTTGGATGAAGCATTATTGCTTTAGCTTCACAGTTTTTATGCATGACATTGTATAATGATAGTTTGAAGTCTTTCTCAGGCTTACTAGAATGGGCTTTTCTTCTGCTGTGTTTTTGATGACATCACAGAACATCACATTTTTTTGTATCTATGCTGCAAGAACATAGACAACATCGTCAGAACATTGTCACAATGTAATTATTCCAGCTGGGTTTGGTTTTGTTTCTAGAATAAAATGTCACGGTTATATAAATGTTTTTTTTGCAGAATTTCTTTAATATCCCACCAATAGGAGCGCCAACTCCATAGGGTTAAAGCTGGGCTGTGCAATTTTTGGGATTTGTAATGTTGATTTTGCATTTTGAGTCCTGTCAATCAGCCCATCTAGCTGAATTGCACTTCTCAACAAGATGCTAAGATGTATCAAACACTGCCATCACATCTGACCTGACTGTTCTGACTTTCAAATTCATATTTTAGGCTTTACAGGGTGACTCACAGTAGTACACCAAGACATTTAGCCATTTTGTTTTCCTGATAAATCTTAAAACAATTACTCAAATAATATAAAAATAATAAGTAGATTACTTACAATACATCAGCATCACATCTTTTACCGACTGTTAATTTGAGAGGTAGACCCAAAACAGCGTGGACGTGTTCAGCATATCTCACAGATTGAGTTCCTGGGAATTTGGAGGCCACAGTGCTATTTGCCACTGCTGACCAGGAGCACTCCACAAGCTTTGTTGCTTCATAGATGCTTTGAGCCATCTTGTCATAATGATTTGCCCTTTTCTCTCACGTCCAACACATCAACTATGAGAGAACCAGCTGCTCTACCATCTAGTATATCCCAAACCTTAATATGCACCATTGTTGTAATCCCTGTTGTTTACATCATCTGTGAGTGTTTTTTATATCATTGTATTTGCTGCTTATTTTTAAACAATCTCACACAAGAGAAAGAGTTTATGTACAAGTGTGAAACTCCATTTATACAACAGATCTTCAAACAACTTTTGTTAGTTAACAGTAATAAATGACAACAGATTGTGACTTTATGTAATAAATGATTTGACTGCTTTAACACATAGTTCGATCTACAAGACATACAAAGTTGTAATTAACAGTTATTAGAACACACCTGTAAAGCGGAGTGATACATTAATATTTCCCATTCCCAGTGCTGTTATACTCATTTCCAGTAGGATGACTTAAGCCTGGTTCACCCTACAGGATTTAAAAAATCCTAAACGATGCTAAAAATGCGAGACACCCCATACATGATACTTTTCACAGATTTTTCTGTCCTTGATCGTTGTTAGTCATTACAGCACCCACACTACATGATCTGCGCTGAACTGAAACTCCACCCACTTTGAGTGACGCACCTGATCGACAGCTCCAAGCCTCAGAACCATGCAGGAGTTTCTCGTGAACTGCTATAGCAAGAGCAGGCAGGAGTTTCTCGCAAATGATGCTAGTTGTCAATGCTAGTTGTGAGAGTTTTCCGTTCAGAAAGCTATGAAATAGAAAAGGCTGTGGATGAAACCATAACAGCACACATTATAAAGACACTCATGCTGTTGTAAGTCCACCTCACTTGTAATTAAACCACCACACTTTTCATTGTCTCACTGACATGTTCAGCTCAGCTCTTATTGGTTGATGGTCTGTTTTACAACACTACAGGATACCGAGTCATAAATATTGAGCATTTTGTATTCATGGTTCACAATCAGAGCGTCCCTGACCTCACTTGGGGCAGATCAGAGGGGTGAAGATTGGATTATTGACACACCACACTACAGGATCATCTGGGAAGATAATCAGTTATGATCACTCTGAAATCAGGAGACCTTTTACAAATGTCAGGAGGAGCAAATCAGCTTCAAAATCAGCCTGATTATCCTGTAATGTGATGCCTTTGTTTAGATCACAACCAGAATCCAATCAAAAAAGGCTTCGTGTCAATGTTGTGTGCTTTCATTTTAGAGCAGAATAATAATATGGACCCAACAGTGGTTTGTGGTAAAATGTTTTGGTTTGTTTAAACCCCTGAGGGGAAGGTTTGAGGCAATGGCTGTATGCCCCTAAGCCTGTATCCAGTAGCTTAGTTTCCATTTTACCTCATCATTCACTATTTAGTGCCACCATGCCGAGATTGGCATTTGGCGCAAAAGTGAGGTGCCTGTCTGCTCTAGCAGCAGGCAGTGCCAAGATAGACCAGACTTTCTGGCATTTCTCCATCACTGTGCAAGCTAACACCTCATTGTGTGTGCATCATTGTCACAAGAAACTGTACTGTATCCAGTAAATGAACTCAGACAGCCGTGTAGAAGAATCTTTATGTTGAGCGGCTTTGCAAAGGCATGCTAGCTTTGTGGCAAGGCTGGATAAGCTTTGTAATGCACCAAATGTCCAAATGTTTGTGGACCATTTTCTAAAGAACACATTCAGCTACTTCAAGTTGCACTTATTGCTGACACAGATGCCCACACACAGCTTATCAAGTCCCTCTAGAGAGACAATGCTTAATGCCAGGTGTGCGCTGGAGGGGTATAAAGCCCCTGGCATTGAGCCGTGTTCTCTGGAATGATGGAGTTCCATCCAATACTTTTGGGATAAGTTGGGGATGAGTTGGCGTGGCGATCATCCAATCAACCTGACCTCACTATCACTGAATGCAATCACATCCTTACAGCAATAGAAAGCCTTCCCTGCACATTAGAGAGAGATGCCTCAAGAAATGCAGGATGCTGGGCCCCGAGTGGCTCAGCGGGCAAAGACGCTGCCACTATGACCCGAGGATCGCGAGTTTGAATCCCGGTCATGCTGTTTGCCATCAACAGCCGGGGCCCAAGAGAGCAAAAATTGGCAGTGCTGTCTCTGGGCAGGTAGATGGCGCTCTCACTCTCCTCATCACTTTCACATTGCAATGTCCGCTGGCTCAGGCTTCTACTGTTTGGTCCAATCAGAGCTGGGGACCCTGTGTGCCTTCCTCCGAGCGCGTTAGGCTCTCCAGTGACGGTGTATCAGCGGTGGTTTAAAAAAGAGGCGGTGGCTGCATCACACGCAGCGGAGGAGGCTTCTGCTTGCTTGCACCCTCCTAGAGTCAGGGACATTGCAAAAGTGATGGAGAGAGGCCTAACAGAGGGGATGGGCTAATTGGTTACCACTACATTGGGAAGGGGATAAAAATTGGCAAAAATTTAGAAATAAATTATAAAAAAAAAAAAGAAAAATAAATGCAGGATGAACTGATTTTAATAAACTTGATTTCAGAAGAAACAACAAAAGAGTCCCAATACTTTTGTCCATATCATTCAAGTGAATTGTAGAACAATATTATAGAGACTGTTTATTCCAAATATGTGTGTGAAAGCTAAAAAAAGCGTGGTCTCAGTTTGGTGCCTGCCTAATTTCACAAAGGCCCAGTTCAGCCCAGTTTGGTCTGTAAGTCATACTGTGTCCTAAACAGTGGCTGGTCTGCATGTACTTTCAGATGGTTCTGGTTTCCTCCTTCTTCTATGAAGTTTTCAAAGTACACAAAATATGATCTCATATCCATGAATCTGAGATATTTGTTGTTGTTTCTGTTGTGTGTAGAAGGCAGAGAAATGGATGCTTTAGGTAGAAGATAAAAAGCCAAGCTGTCTGTGTCTTGTTCACAAATGTCAGTCCAGACTGGATCGGCCAAGGAGAAAGTTAGAGGAATGCAGATTTTCAACCCCAGTGGAGCTGCCTGAATGGAGCATATTCTCCTGTAACACCCTGATGCTGTCTGAGTGGGTCTGCAAAGGTCACAAAATAACCAACTTACCCGAGATACTACAAGGCAACAAGCTACTGTGTTTTTAATTCATCTGACAGCCTCAGAAGGATGAACAGCAGGGGTACAGCAGTCTGAGAATTCTATTAATCATCTGCTCTCAGTCACAGATAGTGAGGCTTTTAATTCATCCTGGGCTGCGTTGAAGTAACATACAGTAGCTGTTGTACAGTTCCTGTAATGTCATACGTTATTTATTTATTTATTTTTTTATTTTAGAATCCTTTATTAGTCCCCATTCGTGCAGTGAAATACACACTACACACACAGCTCTATCCACAGTGCCCGGGTACCAGTTGGCGGTTAGGTATCTTAGTCAAGGGCACTTCAGTCATGACCTGGGAATCGAACCAGCGACCTTCCGGTCAAAAGACCAGATCCCAAGCCACGGCCAAAAGTATTGTGACATCTACTATTTCAGTCTTTTTTCTGAAATCAAGAGTTTATGCTGATTTTATTGGAATAACTGTCTCTGCTGAAGACCTTCTACTACATTTTGAAGCACTGCTGTAAGGACTTTTGTGCAACAATAGCGTTAGTGAGGTCAGGATGTTGGATGATCACCACCACCACGTCATCCCCAGTTCATCTGAAAATTACTGAATGGAGCACCATAATGCCAGAGAACACAGTTCCACAGCTCTACAGCTCAGTGCCGTGGGCTTTATGCATTGTTTGTTTTGTAAGGATTGTACCAGATGCGCTGTACTTGAATGCACTGCTTCAGGGCAGGCATGTCCAAAGTCTGGCCCGTTACCATTTTTGGAATGGCCCGCAAGGTCTTTTAGAAATAATAAATAAATGAATAAATAAATAATAAAGCTATTAAGCAGGTTGTAAAAAAACGAGATTGTGTCGCTGTAACGTAAAACCAATCTAAAATGCTCCTCATCTCCTTTTCCTCCCTAATGCTAAACATTAACAACGTTACACCTACATTACTGTTCCTGAGCTTTTGGATAGACGTGGCAGCTCCAAAGAAAAGAAAAATAGACAGAAGGCAGAAGATTTCAGTCAGGTTGGGAAAATGAATATTTGTTCACTGAGTTCAGAGAGAAATGTGTGTGTTTAATCTGTCAGGAAACAGTTGCTGTAATGAAGGAGTATAATGTTAAGAGACATTATGAAATAAAACATCACTCTTTCAGGTCAGACACTGGTGTGGAATTAGAACAGAAGGTGAAACAACTAGCAGCAGCTTGTCAGCTCAACAAAACCAGTTGTTTGTGATAACCAAGTGTAAGAAAATGCTACCAAGGCTACGACGCAGCTCAACTCTTATTGCAGCATGAGAACATCAGGGTTGCCAGGTTTGCAGTTTTTGTGCAAAATTGGGCTTTATTAAAAAATGCAGTTGTGTCTAATTTTCAGAGCTGGTAGAGTTTTGGATTTTAGACTACTTTAAAAATGTACTCTGACAACCAAAAACTCTTATAGTACTACTGTAGGGCTGCGAGTCTGTGACCTGTGACTGCACATATTTTTCTCCTTCTGGCCCCCAACAATAAAAGTTTAGACACCCCTGATTTAGGGATAATCATCTTTTTTTTTAATTTAATTAAAAAAAAAAATCATGATTCTTGTCATCTTCTGGTTTTCAACAAGATCATCTGAACATCTACAGAGTATATTACAGCATGAGCTGATTCAACATACAGTGACTCTTGTGATTCTTTTATAAAATGTAATTAAAATGCCTTTGTTACAATTTTAGACAATTAGGCTAATTATTCCCCATTGACGTAAAGTCTTTTTAGGGAAAAGATTATGTATTTACATAGGATGTGATTGTGTTCAGCTGCTAGTGTGGTCAGGTAGCAATGTTGAACGATTGGTTCTGCTTCACAAACTTCAATAACTCATCCTAAAGGCGCTGGATGGAGATCCATCACTTCAGAGAATGCAGTTTTACAGTTCCACAGATAAGAGTTGCAGGGATTTAGATCCTCAAACTGATGCTTGGCGTTGAGCATGTTAACAGTAGGCTTATGTACTTTTCCAGAGTGTCCCATTCCATTGACGGTGCTTTTCAAAGGAGATTGTACAAGCTGTGTGTGTAATTGTCTGTGTTAGGAATTAGTTAACATTAAAGTAGTTAATTTCATCAATTACATGTGCTGTCTTGATACTGCTGGTCATTATAGATGTATGTATGGATGGATGGAAGGGCAGGTGTGGAGGAATGGATAATGGACGTCGTTCAGAATTTATACATGTAATATTATTCAAAACCTGATGCTTACCTGGCAACCCAAAGGAAGAACAATCACTCAGGCTTAACAGTAGTTAAATCAGTCTGTTCTTACAGATTACACAAAAGCAACAATGTTGTTGCTTCCTGAAAATAAAGGTGATCAGTCACAGTGTTAGCCAAGGACATTCTGCAAATTCATCAGCAGCTTTGGTTACACATTTGACACTGTTGTCAGTAGTGAGTTCATAAGTTCTACAATGTTCACATTTAAGGGTTTTTTTTATTTTATTTCTAAGTTTTTGCCTATTTTTATCCCCTCATGTATTAGTAGCCAATTAGCCCATCCTCTGTTAGGACTCTCCCCATCACTTTTGCACTGTCCCTGACTCTAGGAGGGTGAAGACAAGCACAAGCCTCCTTTGTTGTGTGTGATGCAGCCACCACCTCTTTTCAAACTACCGCTGATACACCGTCACTGGGGAGCCAACGCGGTCGGAGGAAAGCGCAGGATTCCCAGCTCTGAATGGACCAATCAGCAGAGCCTGAGCCTCAATCAGACCTGAGCCAGCGGACATTGCAATGTGTGAGTGATGGTCATAGTGTCAGCGTCTTAGCCTGCTGAGCCACTCGGGGCCCAACATTTAAGGGTTTTTGACATCAGGTGAGGGTTGCTTATTTGAAAGCTTCTCTCCAGAAGTCACTATATTTCTCAGATTGCTTCTAAACCTTTAAACTGATTAAAATAGTGATAATTGTGTGTTAAAGATGGATATTTGCTGTATAATACAGTCAGTTCTATGCACAGGAGATTGTGACTGTGCATTACAATATATTGAAACGTCACTGTGGTGAATCAGTCACATGACCTCGTTAAAGATCAGCTGACTTTATTTTCCCCAAACTGGCACTGTGATTGGTCAAGATGCTCACAGCACGCAGTAATTAAAGATGTGGCCATTTGCTCATTTGCATATTGCAGCCATTGGATATCTTTCTCCTTTATCCAGTATAACAATAATGACAAACAGTAAACTCATTAAACTCAATTGGAGTCACACCGCCAGTCCGACCTCTGCTGTCCTTTGACACGATCACAGTATTTAATTGGTCAGTCACTGATGGACACTTTTCCATCCGCAAAACTCGGCACTACTGCTGGATTAATTGCCTCTCTGATTGCATAAAGATGCCACTTTGTGGCTGTTGGTTCATTCAAAGCGGCTTCCGGTGTAATTTGTGTAATTAAGGAGCCTAAAGGCTCGGGGGCATTGCAGCAAGAGATGATTATGTCCTCCATGGGACCCTTCCCTGGCCACATCCATTTCCCTAATTAATAGTCAGGCCACTCAGCGTCAGCTCTCTCTGGCATGAGCGTGTGTGTTTTGCTGGGTCAGGTGATCCTTGCTGATTCAAAACCTGTTCCATCCAACGAAAACGAGGCATCTGACTGTGTGGCCACACGGCATCTCAGCATTTTGTGATGCTTCCCGAGCATGGCATCCATCAGTTTTTCGTTTTAAGCTCCAGCAACAGTCCTGCCTGCTTTAGGTATGAAAGTGCCTCAGTGCACTGTGATACAGCTATGCATTTATGAATAAACTGATGCATTTAGAAATATCATAAATCTGTCGTTTTTGTGCCAGAAATTGCATTTTCCAACCATTGACAAGCGTAAAAAAATCAAACAAAAAGAGCTTGAGCTTGTTTTATTGTCTGTATTCTAATGGTTGTTATTTTCATGTGCAGTTTTGTCATGATCATCATGAATCATACCAAAATAGTCCAGTTATATTGAGCCATGATGCATTATATTGTTTCTAGAAGAGAATCACCATGAGGTCTAACAGTTGCACCCATACTCATCCCTGCAAATATGTTTGACTGCAAAGCTGAGTGTAGAGACGGCTGTAGAGGAAATAACAGTCAAACAATCAGCTTATCGGTCACACTTACACACAGGCTAATGTTCCATCACTGCTCTGAAACACTGTTGTGGCTTCTGCTTACACTGAGCACCAAAATCTCGTGAGTGTCAGATTGGATTAAATGCGCTTTGCTCATGCGGCCTTGTAGGCCATTACAAATCAAATTTGATCAGCTGACTGCTAAAAAGCCTCGCAGGTTTTCAGAGAAGCTCTTATCGTTGCATCAGAAGTGTCAAAGGTTTGGGGACCACCACACATCGTCTTCCTTGCACTCATCAGCGTTCAAACCTTTCAGATATTAAAAATTTAGATTGTCAGGTTGTTCTTTTTGAAAACCATCAAGACACTTTGATAAATAATTAAGCAAGTGTTGCTGAATAAGTTTTAGTTTGGTTGTTTTATGTTAATGAAAATTCTTAAGAAAGGGGGGCCCCCCCGAGTGGCTCAGCGGTCAAAGACGCTACCACTGTGACCCGAGGATCGTGAGGTCGAATCCCGGTCATGCTGTTTGCCATCAACAGCCGGGGCCCAAGAGAGCAAAATTGGCAGTGCTCTCTCTGGGCGGGTAGATGGCGCTCTCACTCTCCCTATCACTTTCCCGTTGCAATGTCCGCTGGCTCAGGCATCTACTGATTGGTCCAATCAGAGCTGGGGACCCTGTGTGCCTTCCTCCGAGCGCGTTAGGCTCTCCAGTGATGGTGTATCAGCGGTGGTTCGAAAAGAGGCGGTGGCTGCATCACACGCAAAGGAGGAGGCTTGTGCTTGTCTGCACCCTCCTAGAGTCAGGGACATTGTATAGTGATGGGGAGAAGCCTAACAGAGGGGATGGGCTAATTGGCTACCACTACATTGGGAAGGGGATCAAAATGGCAAAAACCTAAAAAAAAAAAAAAAAAAAAAGAAAGTTAGTTGAGTAGTCAAAACATCTCAAAAGTATACCAAATGTTTATGAAAGCCAGTGATCATGTCTTTAAAAAGTGATGTAATGAAGTATAGTTCTTAAAGGAAAGGCAAAAAAATGTTTTAAAACAAATTATTCACAAAGCAGTTGTAAATTAAAGGGTTTATCTCATCCTAATTATCACTAAAATTGATTCTAGATCAGGTCTTTTGTTTCCGGGGCAGCTTCTGCATCATTTTTTTAAGTTTTCTAGTTTGTATCAACGAGGTCACACAGTTTTTCATCCACATTGAAAATGTGCTCAAACATCCTGGAAAAGCCAGAAACATAACAGGAAATAACTAAGCTTGGATGAGGAAGTTTAGTTTGTAGATGGAGTGAAATGTGAAAAATGGTGTTGGAAAAGCATTTATTCATGACTTTGGGGAAGTAAAGTCACGTGTGTGGCTGCTCACACATTGTTCTTGACCACTGACTACACTATCATCTAGTATCTTCTCTAATTTAGTTTGTTTTTAAAAATTGATTTTCTCCCCAATGTGTTTGGTCGCCAATCGACCCGCCCATTCGTTGACTCTCTCCATCACTTGTAATGTCTCTGACTCTAGGAGGGTGCAGACTAACACAGGCCTCCTCCGACGCATGTGAAGTCAAGCTCCGCCTCTTTTCTAACTGCTGCTGATATATCGCCGCCGAGCAGCCAATGCGCTAGGAGGAAAGCGCAGGGTCCCCAGTTCTGATGGATCACCTGGCAGACGCCTGAGACAGCCAACATTATTTAGTAGTGCTTACCCACCTGGAGAGCATTGCCAGTTTTTGCTCTCTCAGGCCCCAGCTGCTGATGGCAATCAGCATGACCTGGGATTTGATCTCGCAATCCTCAGATCATAGTGACAGCATCTTAGTCCACTGAGCCCTGCAGTATCTTCTCTAATGCCGTACAGCACAGCTGTGAGATCCTCTTCAGGCGTTTGTGCATAACGGCCGTTGATTGAAATCTGTATTACTTTGCTTTTTGAGAACTTGCTTAAAAATTACTAAACGTTTGGAAAGCTCGCTAGTGTGTGCTAAGCCAATACGTTTTGGGTTAATGGCTTAACATTTCTATTGTGAACTGTGAGGTCTGTAGAGGTGGAAGTAATTACCCTTTCTAATGATGACCATTATCACTGTCTCGTGTGGTCACCCCCTTAAATAAGAGAAGAAAAAAAAAACATTTACACTACTTAACATTGACTGCTCACCACTTTTATCTTCCCACTATATCAGCTGGAAAGTTTCATTTCCATTCGGGTTTAATAGCCGTACTTAACGGCTATTATTCCCCCCCCCCTCCTGTCAGTGCTCCTATCTGATAGTGTCTCGTACTGTCACGGCCTTTCCAGAAGCCTGGCACAGTGCCGCTGTTCTCTCTGAATAAAGAAGCCGTGTGCCCTTTCAACTTAATTCAATTTGTTCAAGACAAGCATGGCCACCCTACCCCCAACACACACACACACACACACACACTTCTCCCTTCACTCATTCCAAAGCAGGCCATCCAGTGACCCCGGAAGGAGTTTCGTCAAGGTCAGATGATGCTGGTGAGGGAGGGAGGCTTCTCTTTTTTCTGTAGCAGACTGTTTGTCATCTTGGCATCTTGATTTCATATCCAGACTGAGATGAATATATAGCAGGTTCTCAGCTAGCCCCTCCACAGGAAATAGCTGTTTTTCTTCTCCCTGATGGTATTATGGATTCATAGTTATTTATTTTTAACCTCCATCAATGTTGCCTGCTATGCAACTGCTGTCCTCGTTTTAGCCTTCAAAGTTAAACCTACTTACTAGTCTTGTGTGTACAGTGTACTAGTCTGTTATAGAGATGATGAGTTTAAAACAGACTCCCTGTTATAGTTAGTTTACATTTATTCAATGAGAAATAAGCAAAAAAATCAAAAATTCACAATTTTGCTCCTTTAACATCTTAAATACTTACCACATTCTTAAAAATAAGCCTGTTAAAGGGATTCTTTGTTGTGATGACAAGATCCACTGTAGATAAATCACCATTGGATCCTGAAAGATCCCTTCAGTAGATGAGTGCAGTCCTGAAGCAACTTCCTGTTCACTGCTATTATAGATGATTTAGACGTTTCTGGGAAATGCATAAAATGACTGTCTGTGGTAATCAGATGTTGGCCGCAGATGGGAGGTGTTATTTATTATAAATAATGCCAAGGAAGCCATCCATTGAAAGGTTCTAGAAGGAACTAATACTTCCCTATAGAACAGTAATGCCATTGTTCCAAAGAACACTTGGTTTTTAAGAGTGCAGGTTAATTTAGATAAAAAAAACACATGTAAAGGTTTTTGTTTTTGACTTTGCTACTATGTCCCATTGTTATAATGTCAGTGCACTCATCAGTAATCAGACATTTGCGGTTTATGAACGGAACATTGAAGAAAAGCAGCCCAAACCATGTCTGTACTTACAAATCAAACTCAACCGTGTACACTGTATATTTACAGCACTTTTATTCGTGTGTAGCTTCCGCATCTGTGCATATAATACAGACTCCAGTCTTGGACGATGTCCTCATCAGCCAGGCTGCTTCAGTTGTCATTGCACAGTTCTTTCCCGAAGGTTTCCTACCATCTGCCACTGCTGTGCATGACTGCCTGGTGACCTATAGCCAATGTTGAAAATAGCCACGGTGCAGAGGGCAGCTGGGAAGCAACAGCCTAGCATCACTGATACTGCTGCATCCCTCAGCCTGTAAAAATATTTAGGTGGATTTAGATATGCTTCACACCCTTTTTTACTTTTCTCATAAATAAATAAATAAATAAACATGTCTGAGATCATAAAGAGAAAGTTTAATGGACATTTATGTGGATTTATGTGCCAAATACAGTCATAAATCACGTGTGGTATCTTGCACCAAGTCTTTACGAGCAGGTTCTTTAACTCTTATAAAGCTTGGTTCACCCTACAGGATAATTGGGCCAATTTGCTCCTTCCAATAATTGTAAAGGGTCCAATCTTTACCCCTCCAATCTTCCCCAAGCAGAGCTTTACCCACAGCGCCACACTCTCTTAACCAGTCTTCTTCTGGCACCAGTGTGTCCTGGTGTCATCACTTTTTCAGGTAAATGGTGCCAATGTACCCAGCGGCTCACCTAACTCAACAAGACTCTTCAGTCCTGGCCATGTTCTTCCATTGTTCTAAAGTCCGTGTGTATTTTGTAACACTTTCCTCTTTTAACAATCATAAACAAATTCTGTTGGTTTGGACCTGACCTCTGCAAATTCAAGAGTCTTGGCATCCAAACACCCCTTTGCCAGTATGTAGTTTGTCCCTCCTTGGAGTACTGTCAGTAGATACTCATCACTAGTGACTACGAGCATTCTGCAAGCCTTGCTGTTTCAGAGATGCTCTGACTCCAGCTGTCTGACCATAGCAATGCAGCTCTTGTCAAAGTCCCTCAGGTCTTCACGCCTGCCCATGTCTTCATTCATCTAGCACACTGACGAAGAGAATCGACTGTGATCTTTATATATCAGACCTTAACGTACTCCTTTGTTATGAGATGTCAACATTATCTACTTCCTCATGATGGTGCTCATCAGTTTATATACAGGGGTTGGACAATGAAACTGAAACAGCTGGTTTTAGACCACAATAATGTATTAGTAGGTGTAGGGCCTCCTTTTACCGCCAATACAGGGTCAATTAGTCTTGGGAATGACATATACAAGTCCTGCACAGTGGTCAGAGGGATTTTAAGCCATTCTTCTTGCAGGATAGTGGTCAGGTCACTACGTGATGCTGGTGGAGGAAACCGTTTCCTGACTCGCTCCTCCAAAACACCCCAAAGTGGCTCAATAATATTTAGACACAAAGACTTGCTGTCTTGGTCACAGATGCGCCAGCAAGACGTGCAGCAACAATTTGTCCTCTTTTGAACTCTGGTATATCACCATAATGTTGTGTGCATTGTAATATACTATATAACTGTGCTCTTACCTGCTAACTGAACCTCCACACTCTGCGTGAGTATGTCCCATGGGTATTTCTAGCCCTTTTTTAGGGGTGCTGAAGGAAAATACAGTAATCCTCCCTCACCCCACCATTTCACAAATGGTATAATCCACTCTCTTTCCTACGTGCACACACTTGTACTGAGGTTTGCAGGTGAGTTCAGTAAGTAACCTTAGTTCTGATGATGATTTCTGTACTTTATCACTCAGTCAGTACTAACACATGATCAATAACAGCTCTCCTCATGTTTACTGAATCACACATCACTCTTTATGTTATTCATGTTAGGTAGGGCTTAGGTAGACAGGGTGATTGTTGTGGAGTTTGTGGGGCTTCTAGGCTCACTGTGTGCTTAGCACTCCTAAAGCTCTGTTCTCTGGTGTCCCCACATGTGACGTAATTAGCATGAACGTATGCATGTATAATGTGTTTACATGTTCTCTTGATACGCTTACAGTTATGTAGCTGTTGGCCAATCAATTGAGTTGATATGTACAGTCTCAATCAAATGTTTGGATACCTTTTAATGATTTTCTAAATGAAAAATCAGGGAGCCGAACAGAAGCCAAACTTCTGCAAATGTTAATGTGCATGTCCTGTTTATTTACTGAATTTAACATTTTGGAGAAAAGTCAAGAGAGGTTTATTGTCTTATCAGCTGAATACAAGTGCACAGTGAAACGAAACAGCATTTTATACAGTACATACAAAAGACATAAGACAGTACTTCACTATAAATACAGTGTGCAGGGTTTTATATATATATATATATTTAAATACCGTATAAACATATAAATGTTTTCTAATAATTTACATTCAGAAGACAAAATAGAAACAATTTAGAGATGTTTGTAAATGACAATTTCACTAAGAAAATGTGTGACCAGGGGTGTCCAAACCTTTGGGAAAATAACTGATACTTACATTTACAAAACTTAGCAAATGTGTTTTCCTTTTGAGATGAATCATTCATTTCATCTGGAAATATTCTCAGTTGGAGAACTGCAATTGTGTAATTGCTGGCTTAGTGAAACAATAGGAGTCTCGCTGTTTATAAAGTGTTTTGGGGTTTTTTTGTGGGCAGGATTGTGAATATGATTACAGCCCTGATATTGGATGTGTTCACAATATGAAAAAAATGTTCTTCTTTTTATCTTTTTATTATCATTGCCTTCATGTGTAGACCATCAAATGACTATGTATAGTATCAGAAACTACATGTAACAAGCAACTAATTATGATATTATGTAATGTATTTAATTTAATATATTTTAACAATATGTTCATTTTTGCCTGTTAATAAACCATATATATATATAACCCCTGAATTTCCCGCAAGGGATTAATAAAGTATATATCTATCTATCTATCTATCTATCTATCTATACAGGGGTTAAACAATGAAAGTGAAACAGCTGTCATGTTAGTGTGGGAGGTTTCATGGCTAAATTGCACCAGTCTGGTGGCCAATCTTCATTAATGTCACATTGCACCAGTAAGAGCAGAGTGTGAAGGTTCAGTTAGCAGGTAAGAGCACAGTTATATAGTATATTACAATGCACACAACATTATGGTGACATACCAGAGTTCAAAAGAGGACAAATTGTTGGTGCTCGTCTTGCTGGCGCATCTGTGACCAAGACAGAAAGTCTTTGTGTCTAAATATTATTGAGCCACTTTGGGGTATTTTGGAGGAGCGAGTCAGGAAACGGTTTCCTTCACCAGCATCACGTAGTGACCTGACCACTATCCTGCAAGAAGAATGGCTTAAAATCCCTCTGACCACTGTGCAGGGCTTGTATATGTCATTCGCAAGGCAAATTGACCCTGTATTGGCTGTAAAAGGAGGCCCTACACCCACTAATAAATTATTGTGGTCTAAAACCAGCTGTTTCACTTTCATTGTCTAACCCCTGTACCTATTGCAGTGCACATCACTTATTGGAAGAATGTCTGAAAATGCTGTGATGTATCATTTTTGCCATGTTATGAATACGAAAGATACTTGTCTTCTTCATCTGGTAATGGAGTAAATCCATGCTATTGTATTTCAAGCCTGAATGTTCTTTTAACACCTCGGGGACGTTTCCTCGACCCCACTGCTACAGAGGAAATCTGCACCTCAGCCTCAGAGCCACACTGTGGCAGCGCAATGAAAGTGACGTGTTTGACATGTTTCTTCCAGTCAAATTCCTTGTGGTTTAATTAGCACCATGTTGACTACACAGAGTAAAGATGCAGCTGATGCTCTCACTCAAACACACACACACATATGTACACAGAGAGAGATTCAACTCAAGCTGACAGGTGTTCTTCACACAGGTGGGAAAGTAGACGAAGCTCACACTGTCAGATTTTACTCTGGAGAATAGAGCTAGTAATAATTAATGACACACACTGCATGCCTCTCCATGGCTCTGTATGATATGATGCCTCTCTGTGGACTGCAGTTTTGATAGATCAGTTGATTTCCATGATCAAAGTACATCAGAACTGTTAAGAGTGCTTAAAGGAATACTCCAGTGTTTTTCAGCCTGATCTCTACTGGCTACGTCGGTAATGTACAGATGGTTACCACAGGTGGTTCTTCAGTGTTTACTCTTACAGTGAAAGCCAGTGGGCAAGAGTATTGTTTTGGGCCATGTCATGGGAAACTTTCTGTTAGAAATGTTATGCTGTATGTAAACCTTCTTACAGTTACATTTCTGTAGCACTCAGAGCAGAGAGACAGACATTAGGAGTCACGTCACCCATCACCAATGGGCAGCATCCAAATGTGAATGCAGCCAGTCAGCACCAGAACATTCACCACACATTAGCTGTTAGTAAGAGAGATAATAGATCAAGACAGTCTTTGAATATGAGTGAGATAGTTAGGACATCAGGGTAGCATCCCTACTGTTTTAGAGGAAATGCCCAGGGATCTTATTTACATCTCCTCTGCAAGACATCCAAGCACTAACCAGACCCGAACCTGCTTAGCATGTCATGTCACACGCCGTCATCGCTAGGCGATGGTAGGCTGCACAGACGAGTCACTTCTTTCCAATGCCATCTGTCTCTGGTTTCTTGTAGCAGGCTAGCACCTGATAATCCAGTCCATGTCTTGATGTTATCCATCCAGGTTTTTCTTGGTCTTCCATGTCTTCCATGACTCCCTCCACAAGTCCAGTCATAACACTTCCTTCAATGCTCTCATATGCTGCCTCATCACATGACCGAAGTAACGTAACTTGCGGGATTTAA
>BRDA01024058.1:0-23223 GCA_036984385.1 Crenuchus spilurus
CAGCGTATTCACACAGGAGAGAAACCATATCATTGTTCAGAGTGTGGGAAGAGTTTTACTGTACCGAGTCATCTCAAACAACACCAGCATATTCACACAGGAGAGAAACCATATTACTGTACAGAGTGTGGGAAGAGTTTTATTGAACATAGTAATCTCATAAAACACCAGCGTATTCACACAGGAGAGAAACCATATCAGTGTACAGAGTGTGGGAAGAGTTTTACTCAACAGAGTAGTCTTCTACGACACTGGCATATTCACACCGGAGAGAAACCATATCAGTGTACATTGTGTGAGAAGAGTTTTATTCAAAAGAGTAATCTAATAAAACATCAGCTTATTCACATAGGAGGGAAACAATATCAGTGTACAGAGTGTGGGGAGAGTTTTACTCAACAGAGTAGTCTTCTACGACACCAGTATATTCACACCGGAGAGAAACCATATCAGTGTTCAGAGTGTGGGAAGAGTTTTATTGAACAGAGTAATCTCATAAAACACCAGCGTATTCACACAGGAGAGAAATTATATTACTGTACAGACTGTGGGAAGAGTTTTATTGAACAGAGTAATCTCATAAAACACCAGCGTATTCACACAGGAGAGAAACCATTTCAGTGTACAGAATGTGGGAAGAGTTTTACTCATCAGAGTAGTCTTCTACGACACCAGTATATTCACACCAGAAAGAAACAGCAAGAGAACAGCAACATCAAGCTTCAGGTGCATTTCTTAAATGACAACAGAAATCACAAGTGAACCATCATATAATGCATTGTTGTATCTAAACATATCAGATTCTGTTAAGGGTCTTGCTCATTAGTGTTTCCTTTATGTGTACTACAAACTAAGATTTAAACTCTGAAATGGCTTGTGTTAGAGATGATATTGCACCAGTTAGAGGTAAAAACCTACAATGCCAATATAAACCACCATGGAGAAATGTTCCAGAAGTTCCACTTTAAAAGAGAAAATGTTTTTGAAGGCTGAATGCAGGTGGAATAAAACATCTTCAGATTGACCAACGTTTTCAGAAAGGCTGAGCAATTGCAATTATGAGCAAAGTTAGACAATTTCTTTCTCCAGAATTATCTTCAATAACTAAAAATAAATTCAGTAATATACTTTTCACTATGGCAGACAAAATTACAAATCCACCCATGCAAATGTCTCACGATTTAGTATAAACTGAGAGCAGTAATTAGTTTGCATGCTTTTTAAACTTTAAAATCTGTAATATCAGTAAAGCCATTAGTACATCCATATCCAACAAGATGCTTGTATGCACTCCATCTCTATGCAAAGAGGTCATAGTTAAAATGTCCTGGATTAATGCTATTTGATATACTGACTCCCTTCAAATCACACTCTTGCACACTCAACAGGGTACCAAGTTTTTAAAGGATGTTTCACTTAATAGCATTGGACATATTTCTGAAACACCTCACTCATATTATGAGTATTTCCTAATTTATTAAAAACTGCAGGTGTGAAGTCTGAACTCTAACAGTGCTCTTCCTTGTTTGGTATGAAAATATGCAGTCACATCAGCCCTTTGAATAAGACTTTAACACACTTTAGAATCTACTGGGATGATCATATTTTGTTGGGTTATTTTTGCAGTCCTGTTTATTTTATTGTAATTTTGTGTAGCTCATGTGCTAATATTAACCTGCTAATTCAGCATAAATTAAACACACCTGAGGAAACTGATTACAGTCACTTTAAGGATTAATCACTGACACATCAGTAAGAAAATTCATAATTGTATATTTCTACTAAGCAGAATCAATAAAAGTAGATGTTTTAAAGCAAAACTATATTGTAAATTTTAATTCACTAGCTTAGCTTAGTTATAATGATTGTCTTACTGGAGGCTCACTTGTAGTTGTGGTTATTAAACATTTATTTGTCCAATTATTGTTAGAATATTGGTTCATTTTAAACTAATCAAACTTTTAGAATCATTTTCTGGTGCTTGTGAATGCAGACTGTTAATCATGTGTTAAGTTCTGTGCCTATTTTTCTTCATGTTGAGAGGAGCATCATCAGATAAAAGTACCATTTTACTCTGATGTTGAGAATGTGTTCTCATCTGATGAAACTTCTCTCAGTCATTACTTTTTAACTATAAATGTTTCAAACCCAGGATAAGAATTGTTGTGTCTTGAAGATTATGTATGTAAGTAAAGTCCAAATGGACTTTTCTCTATACTTCTCTAAACCAAGTGTACTAGAGAGCAATACTGTTCAGTGCCTGTCAACAAATACCTGATGGGGTCATAGGTCACATCAGGCCTTGTTATATTTCACAACTGAAATAGAGTAATGTAAGTTAAACTGTTTGTAAATAAAAGTGTGAAATCTAAGACGACTCTGTCTCTCCCTCTCACACACACACACACACACACACACATACCAGAAGTCTGTGTTCACCTTCCATTGTAAGTTATTGGATGTTCATATCTGTGTCTGTGTTTGGAAGCTTTGGATGAGGTGATTATGTTGAAATGTTAATAGGTATAGTTTCATGCAAATGAGGTCTGTTGATCATGCATTCCAAACAGAAGCTTATAATTGGTGGTAATGAGCTGGACTAACAAGAATTGGACAATAATTTGACGCTACACGCTTTACAACCAGCCAAACCACAAAGGCACCAGGGAACTTAACAGTAACAATAGAAAACTAGAACTACTAGAAAACACAGTTTAAAAGAGTTTGAATTTTATTAAATGCTCAAGTTTATTTGTTAATATCTAATTTATTAATATTTTGTTAATAATTAAAGTTTATTTTTAATATTAGTTATTAATGTATTATTAATAGTAACTAGTTATTAATAAAATATGAATATGATTAAATAATATTATATTAATAATAATTTATGTTCAAGCCCCCCCCTTGTGCTCAAGCAAAAAAACAATCTGTGATGACCAACTCAAACATGTTTAGTATAACTAATATATATGTGTGTGTGTGTGTGTGTGTGAGAGAGAGAGAGAGAGAGAGAAAGAGAGAAGCTTTTAGTTTGAAAAGTGGTACAGCGCATGCGCAGTTGTAAATAAGGCGGAGCTTCAGATGAACGTCAAAATCGAGATACACAAACGATATATATAGAGAGAAAGAGCTTTATAAGACGGTAAGTAAACGATGAAGTGACGTATGTTGTATTATTGTACAGGTTAGAGAGAGAGAGAGAGTCATTGTGAGGGTGATTGTGATTGGGTTTCTTGGTGCTGATTCACTGCTAGACTAAGTTCTGGTGGTTCTGTAACTGGGTTTCTTGGTGCTGGTTCTGTTCACTGCTGCTCTAAAGTCTGTATAAAGCTCTGTTGTGTTGTATATGAGCTGCTGTGTTCTGGTTGTATCAGCTGTAGTAACACAAGTGCTTAGTTTGGGTCAGTACCGGGCCGTGTGTGGATGGACACAGATCTTGGCTCCTGTTAGGATTTGCTGTGCTGAACTGAGCTTGTGTGAGTGGTGTCTGCAGTCTCAGTGTGTATCTGAACTCCTCCATAGTCAGTATGTATATGTAGCTTTGCTGAGCAGTCTGATTTGTGTGCTACTCTGCTCACTAAAGTCATGTCTGTTTTAGCATTTAGCTCAGTAGCAGGACTACTTTGGACTATGTAGAATATTCCGTTATTGTACACTAATGTACTGGAGTGTAGTAACAGATCAAATATTTGTACTGATATTTTGTATATTACACTTTATGTCTGTGTATTTCATCTGATTAGGCTCAGAGCTGTTGTACATTTCCCTGAGCTGTGATCTCCAATTATTTCTGTGAATTTTGTTTTGTATTACACTGCTTTTACTTGATAATGTACATCAGATTCACTCATTGGTGTGTTTTCCCCTAGGCTGGTTATTCCTCACATTATATTAACACCATCATTATGAAACCATCCTCTTATTATATAATCACTACCCTTTTTGGCCATTTTCTTACTGAATTATTACTTTAAATTATTGTTTTTTCCCCCTAAAATTTTTCAAAATACTATTAAATCAAATGTATTTCATTATTTACTTCCTTACTACAAAGTTTTCTGTAGGTTTGGTTTTTATGTCACTTTGTCTCATTTTTTCATTAGTTAATTTATTGTTCCAGACTGTGGAAGACATCTGTTTGTGATCATCATCTACTTTACACACAGGCCCCTTACCAGGGCAGATGCTCCGCATACGTAGACTACACACTGTACGTGGGGCCTCAGTTGTGGATGGGGGCACCACCTAAAACTTTGCTACGCAGACAAAAGCAATAATAATAAACATTTACTGAAAATGAACTGACATAAACTCAGACATAGCTTTTCAATTGTGGTTCAAAATAATCATTTTAAATAACAAATGAAACTGGCCTGGACAAAACTGATGGTATCCTGAACTTAATATTTTGTTGCTCAACCGTTGGAAGCAAAGCAAGAAGTCCTACTTCTCATGAGCAAACTTTTCTAGCTGTCTCAGGGTTGAAGGCTGCCTACTCCGTATGCCCAGGAAAGACTGTAACTGTTTCTTTAGCCCAATTTATATTTCTGCGTCAAACCTACAGCGTAGCCTACACGTACCCTTATCATAGCCATGGACCCTATGCCATACCTTGACGCACACCTTTCCAAAAAAAAAATAATGCGTCACATCACCACAGACTGCAGCATCTGTGATTGGTCTGCAACATCATATCCCAGCCTCTGAATTTCCGCCTTCACCTTCAGTTTTAAAATTGTCATTACAAGCTTAGAAACACTGGAGAAAAACTGGCTCAGGTTGAGGAGAGACTGAGGAAGTCCAAAAAATACAAACATCTCTATGATTCCTCATTGTAGTACTCCATTGCCTCTTAGTGTTTTTCAGTGTAATTTCAGCACATCACAGACATAATGCAAAAGTATAAATACATGCTACAGCATAGGTGATGCATTGACTCAACACAGAAATATAAATTGGCCTTTAGTCTGGGGATGGGAACTATTTTTAATAGCTTGTGTTTGCTTGTGTCTACTTGTGGTTGGATCAGGCCCTTCCCCACCTGATATCCAAGGTACTGTTTTTCCATCTGACCCCACCTGCATTTGTCTACATTGCCAAAGCTGCGTTGACACTCAGTGTGTTTAAGGACAGCATCAACATGCTTGAGATGTTTAACTCAGTTCTTGCGGAAGATCACCATATCATCAAAATGGGTGGATTCCCTGCAGTTATATCAGCCTTAAAAACAGACATCGTAGCCTTAAACTATTTGTGTTTGAGCACAAATTTGTCTGCCAATACAGCAGCATGTGAAATACTAGAGACAGAATCTTCATTCAGATACACTACAATGTGATCTGGTAGACAGTTCCACACATCTAAACCACTGATATTAGGCTTGTGGCACTATACGCACAGTATTCATGTGCATGCAAAAGAGCTGCTTTCACCGTATCATACTGCAAGCTTTCTTGAAGGTACAGGCTAGATCAAACTTCTTGAGCATGTTAGTTTGCACTGTAACAGTAAGATCGATGCTTCAGTCGGCCATTCCAAGGTAACTTTGGGCAGCACGGTGGCTTAGTGGTTAGCACGTTTGCCTCTCAGCACTGAGGTCTTGGGTTCGAGTCCACATCTGAGCGGAGTTTCCATGTTCTCCCCTTGTCTGCGTGGGTTTCCTCCAGGGACTTCGGTTTCCTCCCACAGTCCAAAAACATGGAGGTCAGGTGAATGTGTATGACTGAATATATATATGTATGTTGCACAGATATGGTTGGCACTCTGTCCTGGGTAATCCCCAGCCCCCCCCCCAGTGCTTGAAAGTCGCTTCTGGTTGAGAGTATGCTGTGCACAACTGGCTGCCGCTTCTCGCTGGTGTGTGTGGTTAACTCTATGTAAGTGGAGTGTGTGTCAATTGTAAACCATCCTTGGGTGTCTAGAAAGGCACTGTAAGTGTAACGTAATAATAATAACAATAATTAGGCCTGTCACGATGATAAAATTTTCAAGACTATATATTGTCCCAGAAATTATTGCGATAAAGGATAATATTGTCATTTTATATTATATTATATTTATATTATAATATTGTCATTTTAAAGCACCACTATAAAAAAAATTTCTGGGCTCCCCAAAGGAGCTTTAAGACAATGTACCACAACAATAATATAGTAGCATAATAATACAATTACACCATTTTAACATTAAATTAACTTTTTATTATTAAGAACAGACATTGGATTTCCAATATAAAAACATTTTAATATCTTAAATAAATAAAACAAATAAAATACAACCACACTTGTACTATGTGGGTTCTGAGAAAATTGCACAAAATATTAAACAGACTTTTATAACAAAATAAACTCTTTGTTAACAAAAAGTGCAAAGGGATGACATTGTAACATTAAAGGGCAAAAAACTCTTTTGGTGAATATCATATAATCGTCGTTTCTCGTTCTTTTTATAACATAATAATTTCATGCCATCGGATGACGATTAGTCTACCTTATAATTGTAAAAAAAAAAAAAAAAAGAATTTTGTAGGCCATTCCGACGGCTTCCGAAAACATAATAGAGCCAATTGTCTCAGACACGGCAACGAGGCTCAGTTGTGTATGACGTCAGCAAAGGGAGTCCAAAGCTACAGTCTCACCAACTCACTGTCAAAATGCATAGCGGTAGCAGCTCGAGCTCATCGGATTTCAGAGATTTTGACTTTGAATCTGAGGATGACCAAGGACTAGAATACTCTTATTATATATAGACTCATATAACAGACAAAAATGCTGGTCCCCACTAGTACTTTATAGAAACGCAATGATTACGGAATATCAGGGATACTCATTGCGGGGCTTCCGAGCCACATGCGGCTCGCCGTGCTTTATTGGTGGCTCTCGTGACCGGTTACGAAAGTATTTTTAAAGCATGCTACAGAGACATATACTGTAATGCGCTCTACATTCCAATCACTTGCCCTCTCATTTTGCCTCAATTAAAGTTGGTTCCAAATGGGGGATACTGTGGAATCTGGCAATACAGGCATTGTTTCCAACAGCAGGCTCCACGAGACAGCAGAGCACAGTTGCCAGGTTCACGGTTTAGCACTTATAAAAGAACTAATAAAACACTCATGTTACCATATTATTAATTACTTTAAGATAAACAGCAACACTGATAATAAATCCCTTATAAACAAAATACTAAGTCGTACACTCGTACACAGTTGTTTTGCCATTCGCTTCAAAAGTGTGACAGACATATATTGTGGGTTAAGCTTCTAAAGGGCGGGTTTTAGACTGAAATGTTGTCTACTGGCTAGTAATTGCTAAAATTTTGTTTCAACAGGCACTTTATAAAAATAAACATTCCAGAATTACAATAGATAGCAAGTATGCATAAGGGAACTTAACAATAGAAGCGCGGATCCTGACGAAAATTTTCGTCAGGGGAAAATCCCCCGCTTGGCCCGCCACCCTGCTGGAGGACGATTAGCGTCCTATTGATATGCTAATTACATGACAAACGCTCCAGGCAAAGTGAGGGAAAGAAAGTCACAGAAAGCAATCTCTGAAACTCAGTCGAGTTTCACAGAAAGACACTCAAAATACTATATTATATTTTAGATAGATTGTTTTTTATGCATTGGAATCTTCAGGGCAAAGCCATGAAAATACTCGTGTCAGCAAAACACAGCGACCAGTCTCCAGGGCAAAGTGAGGGAAATATCTCAGAATCTCAGTCCATATTCACAGAAAGACACTGAAAATAATACATTATATTTCAAAATGAAACGAAATTCACAGAGAGAATGTATTTATTTATTTAGACAGTTTTTTATGCATTGAAATCTTCAGGGCAAAGCCGCGAAAATACTTGGCACAAAACACAGCGCCAGTTTCCGTCTACAGGGCAAAATAAATGTATAATAAACTATATTTTGTTTCATTTCCCTGTTATCTAACAAAATAAAATACTTTACGTAGATGGAAATGAACTGTAATATATTATAATAATTATTATGCCAGCGTGCACGCAGACTCACACACAGAGAAGCAGGCGGAGAGGGCCGGTTGTATAAATAAGGCAGAATAACTTTACCAGAGAACGAATTATAGTTTATTATACGTTTCATTCATTCATTATCACACTCGCTTTTTCCTAATCAGGGTCGCGGTTAGTCCCCTACCCCCTCACTGGGCGCAGGGCAGGGCAGTACACTATTCAACTAAGCCCAGGACAGGGCGCCAGTCCATCGCTGGGTGAACACAAACGCATACACATACAAACACAGACATATGGACAATTTAGAGTATCCAATTCATCTGACCTCCATGTTTTTGGACTGTGGGAGGAAACCGGAGACCCCGGAGGAAACCCACACAGACACGGGGAGAACATGGAAACTCCGCTCAGATGTGGACTCGAACCCAAGACCACAGCGCTGAGAGGCGAAGGTGCTAACCACTAAGCCACCGTGCCGCCCTTATTATATGTTTATTTGTCATAATCAATAACACACACACTGCACACTCTTTCTTTGAGTTTTCTCTGAGAAGGCTCTCCTTCTCTGAGCCTAAACCCTGTGGGGGATGATATCCTAGCAATAGTTAACATAACAATAGCTCGCTGATAGCCCACAAGAGGGAGGGGGACTTTTCAGAAATTCCTCAGAATCTCAAAAAACCTCCGCCTTGCCAGTGTTAAACATATCGGGATCAAAATGCTTTCCTTATGATAAATAAATTATTTTTCAATTACTGAGACCCCATACCTGATCCTGAAACCGGTTTCCTCTTGACAACTTTGGATGGATTTGCATGGAATTTCAAAGCAATCCTCTTTGAAGTGGCTGGAACAAATAACTGCACCCGAACCTGGCTCATGGAAATCCGTTCTGATTTGCTGGACAAAGCGGATCCATGCATGTCTAAGAGCATCATCCTTTGGAAATGCATACGTTGAAATTCCCAACAATCTATCGGCAACATTCTTGCAGTGTCCAACTACACAATAGTTCGGCATTTCGTATTGTTTACAGTACAATACACTACCAGCGTTGGCTGGTGTCTCCCTTTGCTGACGTCATCACCGACGATTTCCGAAAGTTACCGAGTGCGCAATTGGAACTTCCGGTTCATAGCAGACAAATGGTCAAAATTCACTTTTTCTAAAAATCCATGGATTTTAATTTCACTTTGTCGACAGATATATGATATTTGTGTTATTAGGATTCTATGGTCTACAGATTATTTTGTAATCACTTTGCTCTTTAAGTAAAAACAAGTAGTAAAGTAACATTTACACTGCCAAGCTAAGGCATCTGTAATATTCAGCTTTCATTGCCACTGTTCTGAAACAAAGTCGACATACCGGCTCATTCTAGTTGACGGGTTCTCCTCGTTCATTTGGCTTAACCCCTTAACTCCTGAATTTATGTAGCTGTATATGAAAAATGTTTCATGTGTGTTTTTGCCTTTAAGTAGATGGTAAATATTGTTGAGATTATTAATTTCACTTTTGCACAAAAAATAAATAGAAATTTTGGTATGTTGCAAATTTGCAACAACAGGCAATATGGTCTATTTGAGGTAAATTTGGTATGTTACAAATTTGCTACAGCAGGCATAATGGTCCATACAAAGATAACAATAACAGAGTAATATAACAGTGAAAATACAATGTTTTATTTATTCACCCAACAGCAGGCATTCAATAATAAATATTACCACCAACACCAATTGTTGTCACCAACACAATACACACAAATATTACAGGAAACATTGCATTAATTTGAATTCTGTCACACTAGGCCCAAGGAGGAGAAGATGAACAGCAGGTTAAGAAAAAAATATAATTTATTACAAAGATAGAACAAAGTAAGGAAACATCAAACGACATCCATCAAACTAGAAAACACAAATAAAACACAATTAGTATAAGGCAAACCCTCAGAAAACCAAATCAATATACTAAGAAGAAATAAGGTCCAAGGAAAACACTGAAATATAGCTCAAAATAAACACTCTGATATGTAACTCAAGATACACACCCTGACATAAGTATCAAGGATAAATCTGAAAGCAGATTCAGAATAAACACTCAGAAAATAAATCTCTAAGCCTAAGGAGAGACAGATGACAAAATATCAAAAACCTGGAAAAGAGGAGAGGCTGCATGCAGTGTGCCGGAGCACAAACATAGACGAGCAAAAGTGAACAGGAAGTGAAGGTTTAGATAGAGCTTAGGTGATTATTTCTAATGAGGAGCAGGTGACAATGGGTGAGACGGGAGTGAGTGAATTGGGAGGAGCTAATGAACGAGAGAGAGAGGTAGCGAGCCTGATTGAGCAGGAGGACGCGCGCATGAGCGAACAGGAGAGGCTGATAGAGATAAGGCACTGTCTCAAGTAGGCAAAGGTGTGGGTACAGGTAGGTGGGGTCCAGGATCGTGACAAATTCTAGATTCGTTTGAATTGTAAATTAAGTTTTGAAATGTACAGTATGTTGCTGAACCTAAAAGAATGATTGGAAATGCACAGAAAAACTTCACAAACAATGCAACAATAACAATGTTGACTCATAAAGTTACTCAACTTTTTAACCTTATGGAACAGGGGCTGACACCCATACACCCACACACAGACACACCCATACAGGCACAACAATGTAAACAAACTATGTAACAATGTCTTTCTGTCTTTCTTATTCGTGGAATGCACAGAAGCAGTTTTTGGTCTTAGTTAGGCACAGGTGAATTTCACATTTTGTGCACTTAATGCTTGTGTGGCCCATGCACTTTGGAAATTTGCAGCGTGGCCGCACACTGTTAATTTGGCCACTGGTGGTGACAACCTCCTCCTCACTGCTGCTCCCATCACCATCTGCAGGCATCAAAATTAGAAATGTGAAAATGTATGAAATGAAATTCAGCATTTTCAATATAAAATCTACCAGCCAACATCAAAATTTATCAACATTTGTCTGGTGCTGGTGCTAATCCTGGTTCATCTGGCTTAGGAACATTTTCTTCTTCACTGCTGCTCATGTCACTCTCACTGCTGCTCTCATCATAACCTGGCTTGGGTAAATATTCCTCATCGCTGCCTGCACTGTCAAAGAGACAACTATCATCACTCATCTGGGGGGGGGTCTTACATGAAGCTGCACACGTACATGCTTCCCGTAAAACATGGAAGTATTCATTGAGCTCTAGATTAAAAAAAATAAATAGCAAGTCTAAACCAGCAAGTCTAAACCAAGTCTAAACCAGATCTAGACTGGATCTGGACCAGTTGTGGACCTGGTCTAAACCTGGTCTAAATCTGGTCTATACCGGGTATACCCGAAAAGCGTTTCTCTATATAGCACTAGTTAGCGGTTAGCCTTATGGCCTACTGTTGCATATCTGCTACAGAGCGAAATATTATAACTTCAGAAACACTTGTCACAAATATTTCACATCATTATGTTGAGTGTATAAGACCACAATAAGCAGGTGAGTATTTTTATCTTAGCACAACTTACCTTATATAATACCCCAGGATCAAATTTTCCAGCCTCCTACCGATAACTAGGAGTAACAGAGTAATCCTCACGTGTAAACAGGAAATAAGTCAGCCACTTTGCAATCCCACTAGAAACAAGTCCTTGTCAAAGGTTCCTAGGTTCGTAGGGAATATGCACTAACAGGCACTGGGGGAATGCAGGCGCTATCTTGGCTGGTTGATTGAATCAAACGGTTAGTCGCATATTTGCAACAACAGGCGTAAACTACTCCCACACCGGAGCCGTGGAATGCGGCTTTGAAACCAAGTCCATCTGGACTGGACTACTACTCTAAATGTTCTGGCTGGAGCTGTGTAGTTTTGAGAAAGTCCTATTATCCTGGAATACATTCGCCAGCTAACACATCTCCACCTGTGGCAGTCTCCACTGTGTGTGTAGAGGCACCGTTGCATAAGCTCTGCATGTACTGTACTAATTTCCTAACCGATAGATGTCACCGTCTGATCACAGATTCATTGTCGTGAGACAGAGAGCCGGCGAAAGAGCAGCACAGCGCGACTTGCTCAAATCTAGCTGCGGTTCATTCTAGTGTAAACAAACTCACGTGCAAACCCAATGGCCATTATCGACGTCGGCAAAAATGATTGCGGTTAAAAAAATTATTGTGCGATAAGTCAATAACGTAATTATCGCAACAGACCTAATAATAATAATAATAACTGCTAATCTCTCAAACACATTGAAATACGCATCCAGCCCTGCTTCCCAGGAACAAAGGGACTAAAGTACTGTTCTAACATATCAATCATAGGAGTTTGAGGAACAGCAGGGGTAGGAACAGGGGTGCGTAGCCTGGTCGAGAGACTTGAAATGGAAAGTGCAGGTGTTGGAGAAGTGGTCATTGTGTGAGCAGGTGTTGGCTTTGCTGGGCTGCTGTGATCTCCAATGCACATACAGGGGTTGGACAATGAAATTGAAACACCTGGTTTTAAACCATAATAATTTATTAGTATGGTGTAGGGCCTCCTTTTGCAGCCAATACAGAATCAATTCGTCTTGGGAATGACATATACAGTGAGGAAAATAAGTATTTGAACACTCTGCGAATTTGCAAGTTCTCCCACTTAGAAATCATGGAGGGGTCTGAAATGTTCATCTTAGGTGCATGTCCACTGTGAGAGACATGATCTAAAAGAAAAAATCCAGAAATCACAATGTATGATTTTTTAATCACTTGTTTGTGTGTTACTGCTGCAAATAAGTATTTGAACACCTGCCAATCAGCAAACATTCTGGCCCTCAAAGACCTGTTAGTCCGCCTCTAAAAAAGTCCACCTCCACTCCACTTATTATTCTAAATTAGAAGCACCTATTTGAGATCAATAGCTGCATAAAGACACCTGCTCACCACACACAATCAGAAAACTCCCAACTACTAACATGGCTAAGACCAAAGAGCTGTCCAAAGACATCAGAGACAAGATTGTAAAACTTCTCAAGGCTGAAAAGGGCTACGGAGCAATTGCCAAGCAGCTTGGTGAAAAAAGATCAACTGTTGGAGCAATTATTAGAAAATGGAAGAAGCTAAACATGACTGTCAATCTCCCTTGGACTGGGGCTCCATGCAAGATCTCACCTCGTGGTGTATCAATGATCCTAATAAAGGTGAGGAATCAGCCCAGAACTACATGGGAGGAGCTGGTCAATGAACTGAAGAGAGCTGGCACCACTGTTTCGAAAGTTACTGTGGCTAATACACTAAGACGTCATGGTTTAAAGTCATGCATGGCAAGGAAGCTTCCCCTGCTTAAATCAGCACACGTCCAGGCCCGTCTTAAGTTTGGCCATGACCATTTGGATGATCCAGACGAGTCATGGGAGAAAGTGCTGTGGTCAGATGAGACTATAATAAAACTTTTTGGTCTTAATTCCACTCGCCGTGTTTGGAGGACGAAGAACGATGAGTACCATCCCAAAAACACCATCACTACTGTGAAGCATGGGGTGGAAGCATCATGTTTTGGGAGTGTTTTTCTGCACATGGGACAGGACGACTGCACTGTATTAAGGAGAAGATGACCCGGGCCATGTATTGAAAGATTTTGGGGAACAACCTCCTTCCCTCAGTTAGAGCATTGAAGATGGGTCGTGGCTGGGTCTTCCACCATGACAATGACCCAAAGCACACAGCCAGGATAACCAAGGTATCCGTAAGAAGCATATCAAGGTTCTGGAGTGGCCTCGCGTCTCCAGACCTAAACCCTATAGAAAATCTTTGGAGGGAGCTCAAACTCTGTGTTTCTCAGCGACAGCCCAGAATCCTGACTGATCTGGAGAAGATCTCTGAGGAGGAATGGGCCACAATCCCTGCTGCAGTGTGTGCAAACCTGGAGAAAAACTACAGGAAACGTTTGATCTCTGTAATTGCAAACAAAGGCTAATATTAACATTGATTTTCACAGGTGTTCAAATACTTATTTGCAGCAGTAACACACAAATAAATTATTTTAAAAATCATACATTGTGATTTTCAGATTTTGTCTTTTAGATTGTTTCTCACAGTGGACATGCACCTAAGGCCTAGTCCACATGTAGCCGGGTATTTCTGAAAACGAATATCTCCCCTACATCGTTTTCAAAAATAATACCAAACACACGAGATCGTTTTAAGAAAAGTTTTCATCCACATGAATCCACATAAATACGCCGTAGAGTGTTGTCATAAAGACGCCAAGCGCATAGATGGCAGTGTAACACAAAGCTAACGCCCATGTCAGCCAATCAGAATCCTTCAAAACAGAAAAGTAAGTAACAAAAAACTTCTCCTTTGCTCCTCCACGTATTGGAGAAGCTGAACTTGTAAAAACAAACACGCAAAGAGTGTTTGAATTAACATAAAAATGAAAAATTATTTGCTGGCGTTCATCCTTCCACAGCAAGACAGTCAATTACAGTGGTCGCGCATATGACGTCACAGCATCATTTGTCGTAGATTGTGATGTTCTGGACTCTTAAAACGCTGTTTTCACACGCAAACGCAAAAACAGAGTTTTCCAAAATCTCCACTTTGGCCGGAGTTTTCATAATCATTCGTTTTTTGTGGTGTAAAACTGCGTTTGCATGTGGACGAAAGGCCCAAACGCATAATAATATATGCGTTTATTGAAATATCCGGCTACGTGTGGACAAGGCCTAAGATGAAAATTTCAGACCGCTACATGATTTCTAAGTGGGAGAACTTGCAAATTCGCAGAGTGTTCAAATACTTATTTTCCTCTCTGTACAAGTTCTGCACAGTGGTCAGAGAGATTTTAAGCCATTCTTCTTGCAGGATAGTGGCCAGGTCACTACGTGATGCTGGTGGAGGGAAACATTTCCTGACTCGCTCCTCCAAAACACCCCAAAGTGGCTCAATATTTAGACACAAAGACTTGCTATCTTGGTCACAGATGCGCCAGCAAGATGTGCACCAACCGTTTGTCCTCTTTTGAACTCTGGTATGTCACTCATAATGTTGTGTGCACTGCAATATTTTGAGCAAAACTGTGCTCTTACCCTGCTAATTGAACCTTCACACTCTGCTCTTACTGGTGCAATGTGTAATTAATGAAGATTGGCCACCAGACTGGTCCAATTTAGCCATGAAACCTCCCACACTAAAATGACAGGTGTTTCAGTTTCATTGTCCAACCCCTGTAGCTCCAACTCACTGATGAATATCTCCCTCTCACTGTCCATCTCTAACCTGTGAACAGCCAAGTCAAACTCCTGTGTCCAGACCTCAGCATGCTCCATTGCCTCTAATTGGAGATGGGCTAGGTGCATTTCAACCAGCTCACTAGCTAAATCAAGAGGAGAGTTTAAACACACAGGGGAGACTTGAACATAGGAAGTCAAAACTGCTCTTGCCTTGCCTTTGGACCAGATTGGTGATGTCTCTGGTACAACAAGGCCATTGGCGTTTCCTGCAGCCTCTGGTGTAGGACTCTGGTACACTGCCCCAAATGGATGGGGAGAGCCCACATGTTGTATCCACTACTGGCTACACATCCAAAAAGCCAAGGTCACCTAGATGGGTGACAACGCTCTGTATATCTGTCCACATGACCATGTCCACAAGTCCACACACCCACTACATGGGAGGGCTCATTTGCTAATTGACTTTCAGAAATAAACTCTGATATTTGATGTTCTTTTGTCTTAAAACATCTGCTCAGACATCTAATCAGTGATGTCGGTCTTCTGTTACACTTGAATTTGACATATTTTTCTTTTTCTCCTGCAGGAATTAACATTGTGTTGAAAGTCTTCTCTGTTCCTGTTGTGACCTTCCACAAAGAAGTCGGAAGATACCGCTGAGAGGAATATATCACCACCAAAGAAAATAAGGCTTTGTACAAAAGCCTTTGTTGGTGATGACAGTTTCAAGATGCTGTAGAGAGAACCTAGTCGCTCAGGTTGATTTTGGCCCATTCTAACTCGCAAACTCTCCTCATATCCTGAAGATTCTGTGGGTGCCATTTGTTATGGCATCCTTACTAACTTCTGATACGCAAATGTCAACGGTTACTCTCCAATCTGATACATCTCACAGACAAATACAGGAAAACACAGAATTGGGCAAACATCAATGTTCAGAGTGTGGGAAGAGTTTTACTGAACAGAGTAATCTCCAAGAACACCAACGTATTCACACAGGAAAGAAACCGTATCAGTGTTCAGAATGTGGGAAGAGTTTTAATCATCAGAGTCGGCTCCTAAAACACCAGCGTATTCACACAGGAGAGAAACCATATTACTGTACAGAGTGTGGGAAGACTTTTACTGATCAGAGTACTCTCCTAAAACATCGGCGTATTCACACAGGAGAGAAACCATATCAGTGTACAGAGTGTGGGAAGCATTTTACTGACCAGAGTACTCTTTTAAAACACCAGCGTATTCACACAGGAGAGAAACCATATCAGTGTTCAGAGTGTGGGAAGAGTTTTACTGACCAGAGTAATCTTTTAAAACACCAGCGTATTCATACAGGAGAAAAACCATATCAGTGTTCAGAGTGTGGGAGGAGGTTTATTCGTCAGAGTCATCTCTTAAGCCACCAGCATATTCACACAGGAGAAAAACCATATTACTGTACAGAGTGTGGGAACAGTTTTAGTGACCAGAGTACTCTCCAGCGACACCAGCGTATTCACACAGGAGAGAAACCGTATCAGTGTATGGAGTGTGGGAAGAGGTTTAATCGTCAGAGTCATCTCCAACAACACCAGCGTGTTCACACAGGAGAGAAACCATATTACTGTACAGAGTGTGGGAAGAGTTTTACTCAACATAGTAGTCTCCAAATACATCAGCGCATTCACACAGGAGTGAAACCATATCAGTGTACAGAGTGTGGGAAGAGTTTTAAACAACAGAGTACTCTGCAAGTACACCAGCGTGTTCACACAAAAGAGAAACCGCATCAATGTTCAGAGTGTGGGAAGAGTTTTAATCAACAGAGTACTCTCCAAGTACACCAGCGTATTCACACAGGAGAGAAACCGTTTTACTGTACAGACTGTGGGAAGAGTTTTACTGTGCAGAGTAGTCTCCAAATACACCAGCGTGTTCACACAGGAGTGAAACCATATCAGTGTACAGAGTGTGGGAAGAGTTTCACTGTACAGAGTAGTCTCCAGCGACACGAGCGTATTCACACAGGAGTGAAACCATATCAGTGTACAGAGTGTGGGAAGAGTTTTACTGTACAAAGTAATCTTCAGCGACACCAGAGTATTCACACAGGAGAGAAACCATTCCACTGTACAGAATCATCTCCATCAACACCAGTGTATCAACCTGTTTCAACAACATCTCACTAGGAATAGAAACACGAGGCCTGAAACTTACTTTCTATTGACATGAAATTCTCACCATATTTAAGCATCATTGCCTCCAATCCACACATACAAAGAAATCAAACCATAGATGTTCATAAATTATATGTAATAATGAAAAATCACACTTGAACATGAACATTCTTACTGAAATGTATTTAATGTTTTCTACAAAAGCCTTTGTTGGCTATCACAGCTTCAAGATGCCTCTGATATAGACAAACTAGTCACTCAGGTGTGATTTTGGCCCCTTCCTCACATTCTTCATATCATGGAAGTTCAATGGCTTCATTCAGTAATGGGCGCATTACTTTTTGTTTTCTTTGAAACAACTGTACCCACTGATTCCAGGTACATAAATGTATTGTTGATGGACTCATTGGTGCTGGCTGCACTCATCAGCTGCACCAGGACACTGTCATGCATAACACATACTGAAATGCTACTCCAGTGCTGAATAAGTGGATTTATATGTTCTTTAACCTCTTATGCTCCATGCCTAATTTTACCCATTTCTGCCTGAAATTACATACACAAATCTTAATGAAAAATGAAAACAGAGTTTCATAATAATGTCATATATGATAATACTACTGCTGAAGTGAATCTGCAATAGTCAAAATAATATAAAAACAACAAAAAACTAGGTGCTTTTCAAAATGTCATTTAATTTTTTTATTTTAGTGGCTGTAAATTATTACTATTATTATTATTATTATTATTATATAATCCAGATACTGCATGTATAATTTAGAAGTTTTCTGTCAACAGTACCATATAATGTGAAGTAACATGTTTAGTTTGTAAAGTGATCTTTAATTGGATTGATCTAATAATAAACAGAAATACAGATAATGTTGTATTTTGTTTATTTTTTTGTGGTTTACTGTAATTCCACAATGTTGCTCTACATCACTGTACATAGTGATTTTCTACCTTACCTACAGTGGAATTGGCTTATTGGCAATATCTTAGGGGATAGGGTAAGCTTTGTGTAATGCGAGGTCGGGGGAAAGAAAGATAAGTGCAGGTAAAACGAGAGGAAATTTTATTAAAGACATTTCAATGAAGACCAGATAAACCACTCAGGTTCAGAATGCAAGATAATATACTTAGCTTCAGATAAACTACTCAAATTAAGAACTACAAAACAAATATACAGGATCTAGGAGGACGGAGAAGGGTGGCTGCATACATGCGTGCATGGCACAACAATGTCGAGCCTTGAATGTGAGTAAGAGTCTGGCTTAAATAGTGAATGAGATTACCGAACTGATGAGAAACAGCTAAGAGGCACTGAGAGCGAGGTGTGAGTGAACGGAAGGGATTTGGGGAATTGTAGTCTTGAATGGGACATAGCATACACAGGCGGGACACAGAAAACAAGGGCTGATGATAAGTGTAGTTCGACAACAGCAGGACCAATAAGGAGAGAACAGAAGTAGTGAGCATGTGTGTGAAAAAGCAAATGAGCGGAAGAAAAGCAGAGCACAGAGAAGCAAGGCATATATGATGAGCAGAGAGAGAGACTTAATTATTCCTTGTATTCCTGTAGAGGTTTCATATTAAAATATATCAACATTAACAATGTAATCTGTGTCTGTCTGCGTGCGGCTACCAGTCTGTGATAAGCCATCCATTTACATGCCTCAAAGTTTAACTATTGTCAAAATTATTCAGAATTTCTGCTTATTTTTACTCAAAAATGAGATATAATTGTAAATGTAAATGAGGTCTATTGACTGTATAGTCCAAATATACGTGTAAAATTTGTGGTAATGAATTGGAGTGAAGTTGATTATCAAGGTCATTTTATATTTATTAATATGTAATACTTAATATTGCATTAATGTTTAATACTATTTTATTTTATTAATAATAATAATAATAATAATTATAGTTATTAGTATATTAGTAACAAGTAATTCCTATTCAAATGTTGTGAATAATAATGTTTAAAATGTATGTATAATAATTAATACATGACATTGCTTGGGTCCCAGAACTTCCAAATCCGCCTCTGATTATATGTAGGGTTAGTGTTTAAAAACACCGTATGTAGTTTCCAGCGACATCTAGTGGTTTAGTTTCCATATTGCAAATAATTGAATACTCTTTCCACAGCCCTCCCCCTTTCCAAACACAAAGGAGTCTCTACAGTGGCCGTGTTGTATGGATGACCCAGACTCTCGAATACTGTTGGGATCCATATCCCGTTTAATCTCTTGAAATAAGGCAAAGAGCTCAAAACAATCAGCCCAACCGGGCTACTCAGAAATACTTGTACAAACGAAGGTCCACATAAAGCTGACTCCGCAGCCTACCGCGTTCCCCTCACTAAGGAATCCCAAGCCTCTCCAGCGCTTGTCCTTCAGGTAATCCCATACACCAGCTAGCTGCTCTGCAGAAGGAAGAGAGAATAACTCAGACCAGACAGTATTCAGATACAACATACAATGCCCCACACACGCTGAAAGTCACCGTTCCTTAAGTGTCCTCCTTAACGAGCCTTGATCCGCTGCAGGTGTGTGGTAGAATTGCTGCACCCTAGTATTCCGGCGAGTGCGACCTCTGGTGCTCAGAACTGGGTATTGCATGGTTTGAACTTGACCCAATTCTGTCAATCGTTGCTGTGCCGTCAACAGAACCCCCCCTCCCACAGGCGGCTCCTGACGCCCTACGGGCACCCCGCCTCGGCCTTCCTCGTGGTCTCGCCGCCGGACGGTCTGGGTGAGCTGCATGGAATTCTGTAGTGAGGTTGGGATCCAGGATATCATCTGCATTGACCCACGATCGGTCCTCCGTCAACAGGCCGTAAGATGTCATAAATCTTTGATACTCCCGAACACGATGTCTAATAGCAGCTTTAGAGCTGTTGATATGTCAAGTGGTAAGATTAATTTTAATTAGAAAATTAGGAAATGTAATATGTAAAATTATCATAGCTACAATGCAGACGAAACATATTTTCTGCACTTCAGTAGTGCTATTGTAAATGTTAGCTGTTTTCTGTACAAACACAAGATAATGTAACAAAGTAAATGCATCAAACTGCTTCACTGTAGACAAATAATGCAGACAGGATACACATTTTTCTCTAGTCAATGTAAGCTTGCCATGCTCTGAAGAAGGCACTTCAGCCGATACGTAAGCTTCTAATAAAGTTATGTATTTTTAGACCCTCAGAGCCATAATGTCAGCTCTCTCAGTTTGTTAGCTTGACAAAATCTAACAGTTCACACAAAAAGCTCATATTAGCTAAGCTCACGAATTACCGCACAGCTACGAATCTCCCATTCCACCTTAAATGCTGCAGTAACGTTCAGCTCCGATGCGCTACAATGTCCTGCGGCACCATTTAAGGTGGAATGGGGGAAAAACATTGCATGCACGAATATGAAGCTAAGCTTCATCATGTTTTCTTTGACGATTGAATTTGTGTTTTCTCTTCTTGACGAGCATAAGAATGTTCCGCCATCTTAACAAATAAACCAAAAAACCTTTCTTCTTGCTTCTCCGTGTATTTCTTCTTCTTGAGGTTTTATTGAGGTATATGTGTATTTCTTCTTCTTCTCCCCAGATAGCAAGAAGTGAGCGTACCACGGTTGGTCCAGTAATGGCAAAGACGGTGGCCCACTAGCGGTTGCCGCCAGCGGTTCACTGGCATTTTGCTCATCGTTTTCTGGGCGGTCCACTAGTGTTTAATCAGAGTTTCAGAAAAAAAGCCGCCTTTGAGCCACTCATTTTACAAATGTGATTCATTTAAATTTTACTTTTTTATTTTGTCATTAATGAGTGCCTAGCAACCAATGTTTCACTTAAAACAAAAATTCATTTAATAAATTACATATGACATGTCAATCTGTTAGGAAACTGTCATTTAAAATCTTAAGACAAATTCATGTTTATAATATTCAGTACTCCTTTTGAAATGTATTAAGTCAAAAATGCTAAGACTTAACATACATTCAAATTCACAAAACTTTTTGACAAATTAGTTTTGCTTAATGTCATCAAATCAAATTTATTTATAAAGCGCTTTTTACAATGATGTCACAAAGCAGCTTTACAGGGTTAGTAATAACAAACACCAAATCACGAAATCCCCAGTGAGCAAGCCAACGGTGACAATGGCAAGGAAAAAGTCTCTCAAAGCTGGAGGAAGAAACCTTGAGAGGAACCAAACTCACATGGGGGACCCATCCTCCTCTGGTCAACTAATTATAAGTTCGTGATAAGTTATAATCTTATGATATTGTTGTAATGTTCAGGTGAACTGATGTGGTGACAGTAGTGGGAAAGGAATGATGATGATAATTGTAATAATGATAACAGCCAGCAAAGTCCATATAAACTTCAATGTGGCCAGTAGTGTAGGGCATCTGGAGCAGATCACAGTAGTTGGTTGTTGGTGGGCAGATGGTCCAGGGTGGCATCATGCAGAGATAGTATTCAGTCTTCCATCAGCCTTGGACCAGACCGATGGGCAATCACTCACTCAGAAAAAAGACAAAGATGGAATTAGTTCTGTTTGGGTTTATAGAGCACAGGGTTTATGAGACGGAGTGTGGTTATTGATTCCGGCAGAACTATCTAGAACAGCCTACCTAAAAGGAGAGAGCCAGAAGGTAAACAGGCATGGGAGCTTCCCAAGACATTGGCATCCTTCTGCTCACTGTCCTCTTTCTCTGTTATGCATGCACGTTACTACTCCTCGGTTTCCTTCCTCTTCTGCTGCTCTTTTCTACCCTCTTCTCGATCTGCTGCCCCTTTTAAAAGTATGGAAATTTCTCATTGGAGACCTTCTTTGGTGGTGTCTTTGATGTGTGGATTCTTCCTAACTGCTCCTGTTCCTGTAATATGTTAGTTACATTAGTATACTAATACACACCACACCATGAGACAGTACTATTTAATTTAACAAAGTAAATGTAATGCGTTACTACACATATCTGCTTTTTAGTTTTCTTCTAGTTATTAAAAGGATTAACAGATTTTAAATTTTTAAATAACCATAAAAATATTTTTTCCCAAAAAAATTGTAAATAAAATCAGTTTCAGCAAAGTTATTCAAAGTTGTTTGGTGCAAAACTGAATAGGATCTGTGGTGACAGGAACCATAAGTCTGAAGTATATAATGCCTTTGAAATATCCCTCATGGGAAGTTATTAACTTCCCCCAGAAAACTAAAGATGCTCTACCATTTTACCATCATCAATATTCCAAAAAACTGGAGGTTTTGGAAAGTAAATAAAAATGGATGTAGAATGCAGTGCATTGTAGAAAGTGTCTCACTAGTTAGCCAAGTATCTCTACAATGAGCCAATTCGCATTAAACCACTCTGAAAGACTTGCAGTTGAACTATGCAGTTGAAAATCGGTGAAATCTCCCCTTTAAATGAATTTGCCCTTTGGCTACTACAGTCTTACGACAATACTGCTGCTACATAAACTGTTAAAACTAACTTAAAGGCTGGAATGTCTGATAGCAGCTAATGTCAACTAAAGTCACTTAACTTACCTAGATAGCATTTTAAAACTAGGAGCGCTTTGACAAAAAATATATATTTATTAAGTGTTGAAATGTTGATAAATGTACCTTAATGTGTGACATCGCAGATAACTAGATACATGTGACCTCAGCCAACATTACATCTGTTCCAGCCAGTGGTGCCACCAGACAATTTTCATAGGGGTGGCCTAATGGGGCCACTGAAAAGTTTGGGGTGGCACACCAACTCTAAGTCAGGGGTGCCCAACTCCAGTCCTGGAGGGCCACCGGGAGGTCCTGACCTCAACCCGTGGGGACTGAATCTCAACCACACGGTGGGGTTTGAAAAGTCACCGGG
>BRDA01024062.1:0-70560 GCA_036984385.1 Crenuchus spilurus
ATAAAATATTGACATTTGCCATCTTCACATCACTGCATTCAGTTTTTATTCACAATTTGTTTAGTGTCCCAACTTTTTTGGAATCCGGTTTGTACAATATATGAATACATTACATAATTAAACATTTAGCAAAAGCACTTCAACCTTTCTAGCATTTTTGTGTAAATTTTAGTACATTTATACTTATTTGCTGAATATAACACATTGGAAAAACAAATAATATGTTCTATAGGTTTTGCACATGCTATATATGTATTATATATACATGCTATATATGTACATATGTGTATATATATATATATATATATATATATATAATGCAAAACTAATAATAAAAAATAAATGTTTTATATGTAGTGCATTTCCAACATGACTCTAGAAAGTTTCAAAACCAACATCACTTTCTAAAACAGAATTTACAGAATACTGTGAGTATTAAACAACATATTTAAAATGTTAGTAATCTAGATTGGCAATGCGTTATAAAAAAGTCACTTTTAAGATTTTTGAAAAAGTTAAATAAATTTTGTATGTGCATTTGTATATTGTGCTTATATCCTCCTTACCATATGGGTTCATGTGATCTCCAGGCATTTGTGGGGGTGTGAGCCCTTGCTGGAAAGGATCTGAGCTGTAACCATTTGTGTCCATAGTAACAAGCTGTTGTTGTTGAGGTGGGGCAAGAGGTGTATAGGAGTTCATCAGACTGTCCATTCTGGTTGAAATCACTTCTAAAACACAAATACAGATGCTAGAGATATGTATATGATATAGTTCAAGTTGCAATTTACTGTGCAATATTGCCACAAAGTTGTACAGAATTTTTCTCATCTACTGACAGGAAGAGCAAACACTTTTACAAATAAAGTTGAAAGCGTGACACCATAGAAGAACCTGTTCTGGTACCATAAAGAAATGGTTCACTGAAAAATCATATTCACTAGTGCCTCTCGAAGAATTTTAACATTGTGAAAAAGTCAAATTTTGTTCATTATTTAAATAAAAATATTAAATATTATATTTTATATCCATTATATGTAAATTGACATATTTTCTGTTTACCTGTTCACTTTTGATAATATTTGAATAGCAATTTGCTTAAACTCAAAATTAAACATTCAAATAATTTGAGATTCTGGATTTTTGATTTTGATCAGTATAAATTATACTGATCACTTTTAAAACAAAAAAGACTTAAAAGATGTCATTTTAGGTTTAATGGATTTTTTTTTTATTTATTAGCTTATTTAGTGTAGAATGAGAGCCATCAAGTATAACTATTGCTAATAAACTCTAGAACTGAATTTCTTCGCTGTATCCAAAATGAAAATGATTAATCAATAACGCTGATCTAGAAACAGTAAGTGCTGAGTGACAATGACTGTTATGATTCAAGATCAGTCTTTTAATACAAACAAAGATAGACTACACTGCAAAAAGCTAAATTAATTCAATGAAAGAGTAGGCACAATAGCCGATAAGCCAAAACATGTTCAAATTTTGCTTCTTTAGCTTAGAGCTGGCGCAGTTTCTACACCCCAATTTCAAGTAAATTGGGATGCTGTATAAATAAATGTAAATAAAACAGAATGCAAATCTTATAGACCCATATTTTATTCACAGTAGAACATAGAACACATATCAGATGATATCAGTGAGGCACTTTACCATTTAATGACAGAATATGAACTCATTTAGAATTATGTGGCAACAACACACCTCACAAAAGTTGAGACAGGCCCAGGTCTACCATTGTGAATCATCCCCTCTTCTTTTAACAACAGTCTGTAAATGTCTGCGAAGCAAGCCCAGTTGCAGTTTTGGGAGAGGTATGTGACACCATTTTTGTCCGATGTAGCATTCAACACCCTAACTCTTCTTCTGCTAATCCATGCTGTTGTGATGGATGCAGTATGTGGTTTAGCACTGTCTTGCAATTCCTTGCCTGAAAGGAGAATATGTTGTTCTAAAACCTCTATATATTGTTTAACATTGATGATGCCTTTCCAGATGTGTAAGCTGTCCACAGGCACCTAATGCAAAACTATTCCATTAGAGATGCAGGCTTTTCTTTTGAACTGTGCACTGAAAACAAGCTGGATGGACCCTCTCCGCTTGAGTCCACAGGACATGGCATCAATGGTTTCAAAAAAGAATTTCAAATTTTCATTCGTCTAACTACAGAACAGTTTTTCATTTTGCCTTAGTCCATTTTAATTCAGCTTTGGTCCACAGAAGACATAACCTTTTTAGACATAACCTTTTACTTGCATTTGTGGATTGCACAGCAAACTGTGTTCACAGACAATGATTTCTGGAAGTTTTCCTTAGCCCATGGAATGATTTCCAGTACAGATTCAAGCCTGTTTTTGATACAATGTTCTCTGAGTTTCCGAACAAGCAACACGAGCATCCAATATTGACTGCCGCTATTGAAATTTATTTCTTTTTATGATATTACGTATTGTAGATGGTGGGATATTCAAAGTCTTTGCAATTTTACACTGAACAACATTTTTCTGAAATTGTTCCACAATTTTTAGATGCAGTTTTTTACACATTGGTGGACTTCTGCCCAGGTTTACTTCTGAGCCACTTTAAAGTTATCTTTTTATATCCAGTCAACTGACTTAGTTGCAGATTGCATCTTCAGCTGTATCACTTATTTTACAGCATTTTGTTGCTTCTGTCCCAACATTTTTTTTTAAAGTGTTGCTGCCATGAAGTTCTAAATTGGTTTATATTTTTTAATGATAAGTTAAAATGTCTAATTTTCAACATCTTGTATGTGTTCTGCATTTTATTGCATACAAAATATGAATCTACTAGATTTAATAATCATTGCATTCTGTTTTTATTTTCATTTATTGACATTTTACATAGCATCCCAATTTTTTGGAATTGGGGTTGTACAAACTATGCCAGTTCTATGCTAAACAAACTAAATTTGGGCATGTTTTGACTGACTGACTATGGTGCGTACTCTTTCAGTTAAGTTTTTTTTTAGTTTAGTTTTAGTTTTGTACTGAAGATAAATTATTGGCCAAAATCCAATAAAAAAACAACAACTGTATGTGTAAATATCCATTCACACCTTGTCCAAGTCGCTGAGAATTCTGCTGCTCCTGTTGCTGCTGTTGTCGACGAGCCAACTTCTTCATCTAATGGGAAACATCATGCAGCAATTAATACTCTTATTCACTATAGATTCATCTAGCATTGTTAAAAACATAGTTTGGTGTGTGCTGACCTTGGCTCTCTGGTTCTGGAACCACACCTGGACCACTCTTACACTCAGACCAGTTTCTGCTGCCAGAGTTTCCCTCACCTGCACAAAAATAATAAAACTGCATTGTTAATATTGGGTTCATTTTTTCAGTTGCATGTTTTCTGAAATATCAGCAATCAACAGCTCCAAGCATGGCCATTGTATTTGTGTAGGTGAGTGGGTGAATTATGATGATGATGATGATGATGATGATGATGATGATGATGATGATTATTATTATTATTATTATTATTATTATTATTATTATCTTTAGATGATACTCTGACTAATTCTTAGCATTGCATATTTTAGTCACTGTTTGTTTAATATTATGTTCTCTTTTCACACTGCTATTGCTATGATTGTAATTTCAGCGGGAGGTTCTGGCAACCTTAAAGATCTGGCAACCCAACACAGCTCTGTGCTCAACACTGTACTGCTGTCTTTGCATCTTTTTTGCTGTTTTTCTGTCTTAAGGGAGGATTTTGGAAGAATTTAAATATTTTTTATGTTTTAGCTAGCCATTTCAAGACCATAATAAAATCCACAAATTCTTCTGACGGGGTCTTCTATTATACAAGGGTGAGGTATGACAGTGTCACCTCTTTTTAGCTCAGTGTCAGTGTTGTTGAGAGCAAGTTTATAGGCTTTAGTGCAGCTGTTTACTAAACATTTGTGTGGAGAGTACATATTTCACACAAGGCAGCGTGGCATATAGGAATATTGTGAATATGTGCTTTGAGCTAACATTTGTGCTATAGCATTTATTTTACAATCTATTTCACAGGCATGCTCGAAAATGACTGAACATTCTAGTGATTTGTAGTATTGATTGAGGTTATGTATCATCTAATACCTTCTATTCTAGTGTATACTCAGATAGCAAAATTATTCCTGCCCACATCTGGCCCTTATCCCCTATTTCATTTGGCCTACTTGCTGCATGGATTGACGGCACTTGGGCAGACCATTCCCGGTTACAAGATTAGGGCCACATATCAGCCAAATGTAGGTAATGCTGCCATATCTCTGCCAGAAGTGAACCAAAATAAATCAAACACCAAACATGAGCTAAAAGCAGAAAAAAGCACAATCCTACCCTTCAACCACAGAAGTTCGAGTATCTGAAGCATCATTGTGTGTGTGTGTGTGTGTGTGTGTGTGTGTGTGTGTGTGTGTGTGTGTGTGTGTGTGTGTGTGTGTGTGTGTGTGTGTGTGTGTATGTAAAGAACACAAACAGTTACTTTGGTCAACAACAATCACTACAATCTTACTTTCCGACATGGTTTGGAGGAAACTTCAAAAGAGGCTTTAAAAGCGCGGCGCTGCTGAGTGGTAAGAATGGTGCGGGGTCGTTTGGGCCTCCGTGAGTCCTTGCCATCATCATTGCCCTTGCTCTGTTCTTCAGCACCCTTTACTGGCTTTACATCAACATCCTCATCCTCACTTTTATCTGCAGAAAACAACAGGTTGGTTATTTGCATATCAAAAAAATTTACATTAGGTGTAATCACAAAGTAGCTTTACAACAGCGCACAAAAGAAAGACTTTACAGCATAAAGTAGTACCCAAAGCTAACTATCTGGGTTCTTAAGTTTTATATTAGAAGCTATCCTTACTGCTTAATTTGCATCTTTATTCTAATTGGGCAGTTTTACTCTACCATTCCGTTTGAGTAGCTGTGATTCATAACTTATTTTAGACTGTTTTATAGAAAAGTGGAAGCAGAGTCCTAAACAAACTATGGATGTTAATAGACAGGAATATCAAATCAAAGCAGTTTATTTGTCATGTACATAATCATACATGATACAACTGGCAGTAAAATGCTCTCATGACTGCACAATCACATAGAAAAACTGGGGGGTTTCAAGAGATAAAATGATCATAAGTACTATAATATACAATAATATGGCAGAGATTCATGAGAAAAACATGCAGATAATGTGCAAATGTACAAATATAAATGTGCAAATATACAAGTGTAAATAGTAAACATGGGTGGTGGAGTGGAGTGTGTGTGTGTGTGTGTGTGTAGTCTGGGGAGCGCGTGAATGTCTGGGTTATTGTCCAGAGTTCAGATTGCTTGAGAGTAGAAGCTCCTTCTCAACCTCTCTGTGTTGGTCTTCAGGGAGCGAAAATGCCTCCCTGAATGCAGCAGACAGAAGAATCCACTGTCAAGGTGTCTAGTGTCTGTTAGTACCTTTTTGTCTTGGTCCCGCAATGCTTGCTATAGATGGTCTGCAGGTCAGGGACCTCCATTTGGATGATGCACTCAGCTGAACGGACCACCCTTTGAAGGGACCATCTGTTCTGTAGGGTGCTGTTTCCAAACCAATTTGTGATGTTCCCTGAGAGGATGCTTTCTACGGTGCAGGTATAGAAGTTCCACAGCACTTTAGAGGGCAGCTTGAAGACCCTGAGGCATCTGAGGTGGTAACGACGCTTGTGAACCTTCTTCACCATGTAGTTGATGTGGTAGGAAAATGACAGGTCTTGCAAGATGTCAACTCAAAGATATCTGAAACTGTCTACACTTTCCACTGCAGCTTTGTTTATCTAGACAATTTCTCTCCTGGTTTCTGCTGCAATACACAATCATCTATTTTGTCTTGCTGACATTGAGATTGATATTATCCTGGCACCAGTTCTCCAGGTGTTTAATCTCCTCCATGTAGGCCCTCTTGTTGTTGGAGATCAGACCTACCACATTGGTGTCAGCAGCAAACTGTACAGTGAGTACAGCAGGGGGCTTAGGACACAGCTCTGGCAGGCTCCGGTGCTAAGGGTGAGGGTGGGTTAGACATGTTTGTTTACCCACACTGCTTGTGGCCTGTCTGAAATTAAGAGATCCAGTGACACAGGGATGGGTGATCTCCCAGATCTACCAACTTCAAGGAGAGTTTTGAGGGGATAATTGTGTTAAATGCTGAGCTGTAGTCCACAAACATTTTCACATAATTATCCCTCCCCGTGTCCAAGTGTTTCAGTGTTGTGTGGAGCAGGCATGTGATGGCATCATCTGTAGAGTGGTTGCGCCATTATGCAAACTGGAGTGGGTCAATGAGGTCTGGCAGTGACGATGTAATGAAATCTCAAGTTTCTCAAAGCATTTAATCAGGACTGATGAGAGGGCTACAGGGTGGTAGTCCATTAAGACAAGCTTGCTGGGGTTTCTTTGGTACAGGAATAATGACAGATTGTCATTTTATGTCATCTTTATGGAATATATCCATGAGATGACATAGAAGATATGATGCAAATTGGAAATCATGCATCATAACATGTTATCTAGTTATAAGTAATTAAAATGTGTAAAATGTCTGTGAGGCAGTAAAACTAATGCCATTCATGGTAAAACAAAGTATCTTTACAAGAACATAGTCCAATGACTGTGAATTTGATGTTATTGACAATTCAAGAAATAATGAGTTGGAAAAAATGATGCTTTGATATGAGCTGTTTTAGGAATTCTGTTCAGAAGTGGTCAATAAAAATGCTAAACTTGAACTGGAATCATTGTGAAAACTCTTTATAAATATGATTTATAGTAATACTATGTAATTTCTGCAGGACCCAGTATCATTTTTAATGTAACATTACTATATTATTTGTAATTATATGTAAATTATACATATATGTAAATACAACTGGTTACAATAAAACAAAAAGTACTATAGAGCAAAATTATAGAGATTAAAATGTTATGGATTAATATCGACCAAATTTTATGAAAAGTAATATGCAGCACTATAGAACTCTTATTTCTTACAGTATTACGTCAAATGTTTTTTGCAAGGTACCTCTGGTCTTGACATGAGCATTTAAAACAGTTTTAATAAAACTTACAGCGGCATGCAAAAGCTTGGGCACCCCAAACTGCCAGGTTGTTGTGATTTAAATACATGACAGAGATTAATAATTTCAGAACATTTGCCCCCTTCAATGTCACCTATAATCTGTACAATTCCATTTAAAAATAAACAGAAATCTTTTAGGTTAAAAAATACAGCCTTAAATTAATACTTTGTTGAAATGCTCTTTGAAATGATCACAGCATTCAGACTTTTGGGCTATGAGTATATCAGCATGGCAAATGTTGATTTGGCAATCTTTGCCCACTCTTTCTAATAGCACTCCAAATCTGTCAGGGTGTGAGGGCATCTCCTGTGTACAGCCCTCTTCATGTCACCCCACAGATTGTCAGTTGGATTCAGGTCTGGGCTCTGGCTGGGTCATTCCAAAACTTTGATCTTTTTCTGGTGAAGCCATTCTTTTGCTGATGTGGAGGTATGCTTTTGGTCATTGTCATCCTGAGAGGTGAAATTTATTTTAATCTTTAACTTTTTAGCAGAGGCCTGAGGGATTTGTGCCAAAATTGACTGATATTTAGAACTGTTCATATTTCCCTTTACCATGATTAAAACTCCAGTTCCAGCTGCACAAAACAACCCCAAAGTATAACTCTGCCTCAACCATGCTTCGTTGTGGGTTTTGTGTTCTTTTCATGATGTAGTGTTGGCTTTGCACCAAACATACTTTTTGGAAATATTGGCCTAAATGCCCAACTTGGGTCTCATCAGACCATAGAATGTTTTCCTTTTATGATTTTGGCAAAACATTACCAAGCTTGGATGTTTTTCTTTATAAGAAAATACTTAAGTTTTGTCACCCTACAGCATAGCTCAGACATATGAAGAAAATTAGATTGTTGTCACTTGAACTACACAACCAATACTTGCCAGAAATTCCTGCAACTCCTTTAATCTTGCTGTCAGCCTTTTGTCAGCCTCCTGGACCAGTTTTCTTTTTGCCTTTTCATCCATTTTGGAAGGAAGTCCATTTCTTGGTAATGTCACTGTTTTGATGACCATCTCCACTGTGTTCCATGGTATATCTAGTGCCTTGGGATAGTTTAGTCCCCTTCTCCTGCCTGATGCCTTTAAACAATGAGATCCCTTTGATGCTTTATAAGCTCTTTGTGGACCATGCTGCAAATGATTAAATATCAGGAACATCCTACTAGAACAGCTAAACTTTATTAGGGGTTCATCAGAACAACTTTAAACGATGGCAGTTGTTTATTAACCATTACTTAACATGAGTTTGATTGTGATTTGTTAATACTGAACATAGATACTCCCCCACTTACAAATGTGTACATATTTGTAACCCCATCTGGGAAAACCCGGTCAAAGTCATTTTTGTCAAATATGAGTTATATGCATAACTGGAAAGTGTGCTGTTAAAGAAATCCTCGCACAAAATTTCAGCTAATACATTTTAGAGATATAGCATTCCAAGGCATAGCATACTGAAACTCAACTCAGTTTATTTGTGTCACAAGACATTAATACATTAAAAATGCTTACAAGTTAATACAAACAAATACAAATCTACCAGAAATGAATACTGAAAGATGACCCCAGCAACAATTGCTCTATTTACATCAGCTGAAGACAACTGACCTGCTCACGTTTGGTGGATGGATACATGAGCTCAAATAAATTTATTCAGTGAAGAGTAGTTTTGGAGCCAATTGACACCCAACAAGCTTCTGTACCTCTGTGGTAGAAGTAGTTCTATATCAGGATTTGAGGGGTCACGGAAACCCATTTTTTGGGGTACAATTTGTAAATTCAGGGAATGTCTTGCTGCACAAAAACTATTTTTTTGGTGAGTTTAAGTTTTGTTTTTGATACAAACATGTACATGGCTACCTCTCCAGTAGCTCCATAGTTTTTAGCTTTTTTTAATCTTTACTTTCTACTTTACTTTCTACACTTTTACATGACATAAAGTGCTCTTATACGTATCCCATGGCTACTTCTCACATTATGATGCAACCAGGAGCCAGTTTTCTCTATTATTTGAGAGAGGAGCTTCTCAGGGAGATACAGAGGAGACACCGGGGCTGCAAGGCTGGAGCTAAGCTAAAGGCTGAGCTAGTGGACAATTGGCAGAACTGCAAACCATCCATCCCTTCTATCATCATGGGAAATGTGAACTCACTGCCAAACAAGATCGACGAGCTGTCCGCACTGACCAACCAGCAGATTTATAGTGAAAGTAGCTTGTTTATCTTTTAAGGAAATATGACTAACGCAGCTTGTACCCGACACTAACATTGATCTGCAGGGACTCACTGGCATGAGAGCCGACAGACACACTAAAGCATGCAGGAAACACAAAGGTGGGGGACTTATCATGTACAGTGAGAAAAATAAGTATTTGAAATCATGTATTCTGAGAGAAGGCTCCCCTTCTCTTCACTCTGTACACAGCAGACTTCTGCTACAACTCAGAGCTGTGTCACATTCAGAAGTTTGCTGATGACACGGCCATTGTGGGATGTATCAGGGACAATAGAGAGGAGTATAGGAGTCTGGTGAGGGACTTTACTGTGTGGTGTCACAGGAACCATCTGCAGCTCAACACCTCAAAGACCAAGGAGCTGGTCATCGACTTTTGGAGGTCCAGACCAAAGTCACTACCAGTTCTGATCGAGGGAGTCAAGGTGGAGGCTGTGGATTCCTATAAGTACCTAGGGCTGTGGCTGGACAGAAAGTTGGACTGGACCTGTAACACTGACCACCTGTACAAGAAGGGAGAGAGCAGGATGTACTTTTTGAAGGGGCTGAGGTCAATCAATTTCTGCAAGAAACTCCTGTGGATGTTTTATCAGTCTGTGGTCAGCAGTGTCCTGTTCTACACCTTGGTCTGCTGGGGGGCAGCATATCCAAGAAGGACACATCCAGGCTGGATAAACTGACCAGGCGGGCTGGCTCTGTAGTTGGCATGAAGCTGGACTCTCTGGTGACGGTGGCATAGCAGTGAAGTCTGTTCAGTGACAGACTGCTCCTTCCCAAGTGCAGGACAAACAGACTGAAACACTCCTTTGTCCCTCAAGCCATCAGACTCTACAACTCCTCTTTAGGAGGGAGGAGGAGGGGTAACAGGGTATCAGGACAGTAAAAACACCAGGAGTGTGTACTTTTGAATACTTTATACACTGTTTATATTATTTTTCGCTTTTTTGCTTTTGCTATATATAAAACTACTTTATTATGTTAGTATTATCTTCCTCTACTTTCTTCTTTGACTGTACTGTAATGATGCTGCTGCTGGAACCTTAATTTCCCTGAAGGAACCTCCTAAAGGGATCAATAAAGTACTATCTGTCTATCTACTACAATAGATATTTGTGACTTTTATCTTTCATTTACAACAATGAAACCAAGCAGATATTTTTTCTTGCTAATGTGAGTGACAGGCTGAACAACACAACATTTCACAAGTTACACAAGTTACCCAGTGACTTTGGCCTGGTTTTCCCAGACGGGGTTATATTTTTTTCTCTTTTCTTAATTTGAACCAATGTGCTTGATCACAAATTAAGTTTTAATAGTGAGAGATACTCATATCAACTCAATCAATCTGTTCAGTAATGTGATGTTTGTTAATAAGTTTACATTATTTTAATTTTGGATATAGTATACGTAATTTTTAACCACTTATATTAGATACACCTACAATTTTGTACTGGCACTAGGCTTACAATTCCTAAGCTTGCATTCTTCAAAAAGATCTACATAGAACCAGGAACACTCAAAAAACACTTTGCAAGATGAAAGTGTTCTGCAGATCGATGAAGAATGTGTTGTAGATGGTTCTATATAGCACCAAAAAGGGTTCCTCTATAATTACAAGCTTGACATTGTAACAGTAGCAGAACCCTTTCTGGTGCTATATAGAACCTTTTTCAAAAAGGTTCCATATAAAGCCCTCTACAACACAGTTTTCATCTGTCTGAAGAACCCTTTTCACCATGCAAAGAACACTTTAATCATGCAAATGCGTCTTTGAGTGTTCCTGGTTCTATGTAGAACCAGTGTCTTTATTAAAGAATTGAAGAGCTATATTTTTGAAGAGTGCAACCTTAGGATTTGTAAGCCTAGTGCAAGTGCAACATTGTAGGTGTATCTAATATAAGTAAAATGCATTTTTAAGAGTGTAGTAAAAGCTAATAACTAATACAGCTATTAATACTAATTACTGCAGCCCATATGTTTCTGTTTTTTGGATGATAGACCATTCCTAGCAGTGATATCGACAAAGTAACAACATTACTGTGATACTGTGTGACTGTAGTTCAGTGAATAACCACAATGGCCACCAAATGCAGACATAAGGCAGGTGCTTCCATTCAGTGGATGACATAAATGAAAACCAAAAACTGAGAAGATAAAAACAAATTCTCACCAGAGTCTGACATCTCTGGGCTGATGGAGTTGAGTAGGTCTTTCTCCCTCTCATAGTCATTCTTGCACAGCAGCTGTCTATCCTTCAACACAAACTCGTCCCCTTTACACAGCTGTCGCTCACACACACAACAGCAGAAGCAGCCCAGGTGATACACACTCTCCAGTGCACGCATTACAAACTCAGTGGGAGCAATCTTCTGCAGGCAGCTGCTGCATTTAGTTGCAAACAACCTGTAAGGAAAATGATGAGTAAGAAAATCTCAAAGAATGTAATAAACATGTAATGAAAAAATTCACAAACAAACTAAATTTATAAACATTACAGCATGTTCTTTATGAGAATAATATTAAAATTAAAAATCAAGAAAAAATTAGATGGATGGAAGGATTAAATAATTTAGAAACAACAGTCACTTTTATGATTAGATACACTAAAAAATTCAGGCCAAATTAAAATATCTGCACTCCTTTTTGAGTTAATTCAACTTGAGGTTCAGTCAACTCAAACTATGTAGTTTAGTCAAAAGTTCTCCTAACTCAATTAAATAAAATATGAAAAGTTTTTATCCAATTTTCACACTACATATATGATATACTTTTCATCATGCTTTTCTTCATGCAATTGACAATTTCCTCTTCTTGGGCTCCCAGTTATGGGGTTTGAACTCACATTTCTTTGATCACAGGCTGAATGCACATACCACTGTGTCACTCATGCTACTGAGAAAGCCTTTAACATTATGATGGAATGGTTATATATGCTTTGCTTAACACTGAAAGTCAAAAATAATGTGACAAGATTTATCAAGCATGTTGAATAACTTTCTCCTCTAAACTAATTCAAGAAGCATTCTTTCTTCTCTGACAGAAATCTGAGGCTTTGTTTGTCTCTTCACTTTTCAGGCTCCCTCTTTCCTGTCCTTTTCCTTTTGACAATCAGTGATAATCTGCTAAGCTGAAGCTCTTCTACTTCCTATCTCTGTCACTGAGCATTATGCATGTGCCAGTAATTCTCATGATCCCTTGAGAGATCTTCCTGCTTTCTATTGTGGCTGATCTCTAATCTTGCCATTTTTAACACACTTTGTTGTGTGGCCTGTGTAGAGTCTTAGTCACAGCTTTATGCACAAGACAGCCACGTGTGACGGTCCCGCCCCGAAGCCCACATTGCATGGTGGGTTTGAAAGTGAGAAAGGTAGATGTTATGGATTTTTTATTTAATTAATGCTAATAATTAAGAACCAGACATGATTTAGGACATTTAAAATGCTACATATCTTAAATTACCATAAGTGAGGTCTTTAATTTTTACTTTTACATATGTCCAGAATGGTTTTGATCATGTGACTGATTTGAGACACAAGATCAGAGAGACTACACTTTTTAGTCATAACGTTAAAACCAAAGACATATGAATTAAATGCCATTGATTATTTAATGACAATGGCTCCTTAGCTGCAGACTTGTTAGAGGCCCATGCTTGACCCCTGTCCACTACTGAAATTGGCTCCAATGTGAATGTAAGGATCTGAATTGGATCATAGAGCAATGAAAGGTGGCCTTGTCTGATTAATTATGTTTTCTTTCACAGTATTGCTTGGAAAAAGATCTTCTATTGAATTATTCATCTCTTGAGAACATATTTTTACACATTTTACTGCATAATTTATATTTATTTTATGAATGTGGCACATCAGGAAAAATAAATATTATGTTTGCACAGGTCACAGGTTATATTTTTCACAATATGTTAAATGCAGCAAATAAGCAAATGTGCACTAAAATGTGCTGAATGAGTTGGTCTATAGATGAGTTAACTTATTTTTACTTACTAAATCTATAAAAACATAGTTTAACCAGGTGTGTCCAAACTTTTACATAATACTTTGTTTGTGTAGGTGAGCGGGTGAGTATATGAAAACTGCACAATGATTTTGACTGGCACATGCAAGTTGTGTGGGAGAAACTAATCCTTCTTTAATACCAGTAAGAAGGCCCTGAGGGAAAGAAAGCTTTCACAGCTAGTCAAACAGAGCAAAGTGTGTGTGATGTGTGTGGGTCACACAGCATAGCCTATGTTTGTTTGTTGTGACCCCTCTTCCCTCTGAAATAATCTGTCCCTGTCTTTAGTGTAACCCATATTTCTGTAATATGGAAGCCATGGTTCGTGTATTTTTATAACCATTTTTAAGAAAGATTTCAATGTACAATCTATACAATACATAGGAAATGATATGAGATCCACATACCTTACAATACTTATATGTTTTATCAATTTAAGCCAACATACTTGTTGTGAAATTTATTTCACATACACAGATGTGCTCAGTCTTAGTGGTTAAGTGGTATAATTATATATTTTTTGATCTTCACTTTGATGCTGTATTATGGAGTGCATACAATACCTCTGTGTTTGTGTGTGTGCGCGCGTGCACGTGTGTGTGTGTGTGTGTGTGTTCCATATCCACGTAAAGCAAAAGCATGTGCGCTACAAAGGAACTACAAATGTCATTAAATGCAGCCGCTTCAAACAGCGCCTTTCTTCTGATGGGCAGCACAGCATTGAGATATACTGCATGGAAAATACTCTGTGGCCCACAAGAGCAACTTTACACACACATATACACAAACATACACAGGCCAGATTAGATTTTCCACACAAATGCATCCTGACCTTGTCAAAGAGTTGGGGACAAGCCACATCCATCGTGCTCATGAAACAGGGAAGCAAATTAAATCAAAGTTCTCTGATGGTTTTATTTTAAGATAATAAAATGAAACCTTTATTACAACTTTACAGGACAAAGACTGGGTGGATTTAATCATTATGGTGGAGCCCTAGGCAAAATCCAGATATGGGACCTGTAGACAAACATATGACATTTGTTGAGGTTCTCTTGTATAGTTGTGTGAACATCCTTGAGTAAGTTACATGTTTTGTTGATACTACTTAATAAATAAATTTACACACCCTCTTCACAGAACAAACATACATACCACATTCTCCTACAATTTAGTTCTTTTGTGCAGAAACAAGCACTTTATTTGAAACATTTGTACATCTACTTATTCAATCAGCTGTTTAGTTATGCAGTGTACATGCATTATGTCATTATGCAGATTATATCAGACCAGAACTTTAGATAATGTTCACATCTCCATCAGAATATGGAAAAACAGAATACCTAGTATATGAAGAATTGTACAATAAAGAAAAGCATTCACTAAGTAACAGTTCTACAGACACAAATGTCTTGTTCATGTCCATGGGGAATGGTTCGTGCTGGAACAATGGCTACCGTAACTCTGACAACTACACAATTGTGATAAAAATAAACACAACTTAGAATGCATAGCATGTTGAAACTTAATGTGGATGCTCTAGAACAGCAGAAGACCACATCAGGTTCCACTTGGCATTTAAGGACTGAAAATATATAGCCTGGTGTGATGAATCTTAATTTCTGCTACAGATGGTAGGATCATAATTTGGCACCAACAGCATTAATCCATGAATCCTACTTGGTGTCAGTAGTCTAGGCTGGTGGAGGTAGTGCAGTGGTGTGTTTTTGGCACACTTTGGGCTCATTAATACAAATTAATTAGTGTCTGAACACCATAGGTTATTTGAGTATTGATGTTGTTCCATGTTGCTTTCTAATGGTTACTTCCAAAATTATAATAATGACATATGTCACAAAGCAAAAATAATCTCAAAGTCATTTCTTGAGCATGACAATTAGATAAATGTTCTTCATCTTGTAACAATGATGCATGTGAAAATCTAGAATTATATTTGATGGCAAGATAACAGTTCTTCTAGAAAATGAACTAATGTGAAGATGTTTGAGAAATAGGACAGCATGGAGACCTGAATTACTCTGTCAAGGGTCAGCTTTTTATGGTCAGACTGGGACAGAGAATCTCTGAAATGGCAGTAATTCTGGGGGGCTCCTAGACAGCAAGGGTAAGTGCACACATTTGGTGCATAATGACATGAAAAAACTGGCAATGAAGACCCAGGACTGTTGAGCAGTTAGAATGCTTCATCACGCAAGAATGGGACAACAGTTCTCTACACAATGTACACAATGGTAGACATGACCCTGTCCCAACTTTTTTGATATGTGTTGCTTCCATCAAGATCTAAATGAGTTAATATTTTTCATGAAATGGTAAAATGTCTCATTTTAACATATGATATGTTTTCTATGTTCTATTGTGAATAAAATATGGATCTATGAGATTAGCTAATTATTGCATTCTGCTTTATTTACATTTCACACAGTGTCCTGAATTTTTTGGAACAGTGATTCTAAAAAGAATAATGTTACACATACTAATGTTGTTTATAATTAGCCCTTTGTGGCATTTAACACCTGGTGTTGCTTGTACTGTTTGTAACCAACAGAAATGGTTCTGAATTACTTATAATATTACAAATCTAATTCAGTTACATTACATAAAATAAAGACTTTTGTCTGCAGTTATTGTTCCAGAGATATTACATTTTATTATGAGAAGCAATGCCTTTTGAATTTGTTCAACATACATACAATTTAACATACAACTAAACTTTGATTTAATTGTCTAATCTAATTTCAACCCATTATGTTTATTTGAAGTGATGTTGTACATCCACAGCTCATAAGAAAATGCCAATAAAATTCATTCTTAACTACTGACTTAACATTTTGATGACATTCCGCCATTCACCACAACATGAAGTCATTAACCACGGGAGCTATTTGTTGTACTTATATTTTACTTCAGAGGCTGCAGCAAATTAGTTCTGTGGCTAATTACTGTTTTTAAACAAAAGAGGTGAGAAAGCCTCTATGTGTGCTATTGCACAATGTGTTTGGCTAATCACAATGACAAATGAAGTGTGTGCTCGATCAGGTTGCCTGGATAAGTATGATGAAAAGGAAAGAATAGTGTGATGGTTTTGTTAACTTCAGAAAACAATACGAAGTATGAATAAAGCCTGGGGGTCAAACTAAGATCTGGGGTAAAAAAGGGAAACATGAAGAGTGAGTGAGGGAGAGAGAGAGAGGGGGGGGGAGAGGGAGAGAGAGAGAGAGAGAGAGAGAGAGAGAGAGAGAGAGAGAGAGAGAGTGAGAGAGAGAGAGAATAAGAGCAGGTACACAGTGGCTGTGTTTGGACAGCTGCTCTTCTAAGCTTGGCAGTTCCATTCAGAATAGAGTTTACTCAGCTCCACTACTACAGTAGGCAACATGATAGAATAATATTGAATGAACACACTCACACACACACACAAGCACACACACACTGCTGCACACTCATCACGTTTTTGGCAAATATAAAATCTCTAAAGGCATAAAGAAATGCATATTTAATATGATTCTCATAATCTACTGAGTAACCAAGGTTCTATACATGACCAAACTATCATTTAACTGACCGTAGATTTTCTCTTAAATTCAATTTCTATTGTTTCCTTCATTCTCATACCTCTCACTCTTCTATCTAGGATTTATTTTGCATTTGACCAAATGCTAAGCTAACCTAACAATCAGTTCACCTGTGATACTATAGCCCATAGTGGTTGAAAAAATGTGATTGCTGTGAATATGAAACACAATTTTATGACTCGTTCTTTCTCCATCTGCCTTGCTTCCATACTAATTTTACCTGAGATAAACCAGACACTACCTTTTAGCATGACTCAGCGGGAGTTCTGGCAAACTGCTAAGGAGCTCAATCCAGCATCGGGCCCAGAGCTCCACTTACGGGTTATAATGGGCCCCTGGGGAATACAGCTGCTTGGCTTGTGCATGGACTCATCAGAGAACAGGCAGGACATAATGAATAAGGGTACACTCCAAACAGCCCCACCCACCAGCATTTTCCAATGGGAGAAATTCCAGAAGAGAAGGGTTAGTTTGGTTGAGTAGTACCTGAGAGAGCCAATAAGGATTAGCCAAACCATCTGAGTGGCAGGTCACTTTATACTCAAGATCTAATAGCACAATAATCCTTCGTTGAGCTCAAATGGCAAAAGGCCAGAACAGCGTCGTGAGCAGCAGATGTGCTTAGCAGTGTTGTTTGACGCAAACCATATGATCCAGCACTGGGGGAATCAAAGTGAAGAGCACATGGAGAAGAGTTAATAAAGTGACGGCATACTGTGAATAGCCCTGGTATTAACTCTATGTTTACCAAGCACAAGGTCACTGCATCCAAACCCCAACTGTAAGCAAGAGGTGAATGATTGTGCCCAACAGAAGATCAACCAAAGACAATTTCTCAGACAGGTTTATAATTACCCATGACCCCAGCCTTTATCCCTGAGTCTCTAAACAAACAGTAATATAGAACATGAGAGAGGCTTCTTGAGTGTGTGAAAGTGGGATGTTAAGGAGCTCTGTCTTATAACAGCAGGTTCTTAATCTGCACAGTGGGGGTTACGCCAGTGACCCAGCTCTGAGATTTCCACCATTCTCAAGTGCCTGCCCCCCCCCCCCCACACATATCTAGCCTGAACTGCCTATAGCCCTACTCAGCCCTACTAGTCCCCTTGGTTTGAGGAATTGTAGATTAGCCTGTCCAAGTTGTCCTGCCATCTAAAGAATTTTTAGGTCTGTGGATGGGAGAGGGGGTAGGAGGTAGTTTGTCTGAGTTTTAATTAGATGTAGTAATCCTCAGAATATTGGAAATAGCTCCTGGAATGTTTACTCAAGGAAAGCCTTTAAAGAGGTGGAGAAACTGGAGATGAAAATCACAACTCAGCAGTTAAATTAGACAGCTTACTTTTGAATCTTTTATTCTGGTATAAAGACTCTATAACAGTTAAATGTTTTTATTGCAACATTGCATCCAATACATATTTTGGGACCTTTATTTTTAAGAGTGTGCATTATATTTGTATTCAAAAGTACAATTCAATGGAGTCAGAAACTTTTACATTCATTTCTGTATAGACTCATACAGCTCTCTTACTGTAGGGGGAGCCTCAAAACAAACCAGTCTCTGGGAGGTTTAAAGTTTAATGTCCTGTCTCTCTCATAGCTTAAGTAAATAAGAGTAAATATTGGACTAGAGTAGTTTTTCTGTCCGCACACACTCTAGCCTAAACTCTACAGGGTGACTCTCAAACAAAAGGCTCAAAGTGTGCAAGGAGCATTGTCCAAGAGGTACGTTTCCATGGTAGCATTGGCAAGTTTCTGGGATATTGGAACCTGATGAAGGGCAAACTAACAGAGGGGTGAATCTCATGGGTTATATTCACATAGCCCAATTCTTGTTGAGAATTTAAAGTTAACAGAGAATTTAAAGTTAAAGATTTCGGGATATTTGACAGAATGTATCTCCTAAAATAGGAAATTGTTTTTGTCTTTTTTTTTTTTTTTTTTTTTTACTTATTTACTGAACTTTTTTTTACTTTTATTTACTGGGTCCTCCCATTCAGGTGGATGTTAATGTGACATGTCCATTCCTCTTCAACATTTAAACAGCTCTGACCCATCAAGGCATGGACTCTACAAAGCCTCAATGGGTCTGAGCTGGAATAATCAATAAAACCAAATGACACATTTTCATTAAAAACACAGTACCTGACAAGATCACTACAGAATATGTATTATTTGAGTTATGGATGATTCTTAGCACTGCAGTGGTGGCATGTTATCATTGGTAATCATTTCACAAAGTATAAAGAAAAAATAATGGACTGTAGTCCAGATATAATGAAAAGGAATGGTCTATAATTATAGAACTACAAAGTGTAAGCTAATAAAGTGCTAAGTGGTGCTGACAAAATGAACAATGGTTGTTGAAACAAGGAGGTGGTCTTAATTAAGTAGGTAGTTAAGACATACAGATCAGCTACAACAACAAAACAATTAGCCTAATATTGTTTTGGCCTCCTTCATGCCACACAAATAGCTCATCAAGGCATGGACTTCAAAAGACATCTGAATGTGTATCACAATGTTTAGCACAAGCATAAAAAGTAATAAAGCCTATTGTACAATGGTTGTGGCATGATAAACTGCTTACTGTTTATGCAGTTACTATACATTTTTGTTTTCAGACTCTTTTTTTAACTGGTCTAAATACTGTATGTCTTAATGATAAGTTTAGTTATGTGTACTAGAAGTACTGATGGGACCCATTTTCATTTACACTGTACTGTGATGTATCATATAAATACATTATATACAGTATATACAGTTTTCTTAATTTGGCAAAATATTTCATGGCTCAAATCATAACTGAAACAGACCTGTTGTATGTTGTTATACATCTGGTATACATCTGGTACACAAGCCTTAATGTTGATGGAAAGATGATATGTTCCACTCAATCCACACACACACACACAGAGAGAGAGAGAGAGAGAGAGAGAGAGAGAGAGAGAGAGAGAGAGAGAGAGAGAGAGAGAGAGAGAGAGAGAGAGAGAGTGCTAATCTCATTAATTTTCCATTAAATCTAATCAATACCAGGCTATGATTATACAGTCCAAATTTAGACCAGCACCAGTAGCTGTACAGGGGATTCAGTTTAGTTCACAAAGACAGGTTTATTTTTGTAAGCATACCACCTAACTCATATATTACAATTATATGTTTTGTACCCTTCTCAAAGCTGTAGGAGTGCATAATTGCCAAGCGGAAGGTCTTCCTTTTGAAGGGTAAAGGTTACATCTTTCAAGTCTTGTTTTAATACAGCTAATGCTTGAAGTTTTATAGTGACCACCCATTGCCTGTGCTGCAGATTTCCTCAGAGAATTCAAACAAGTCATAAGCTGGTGCTGGCATAGGGTAGATGCAGTACTACTTCTGTTTTGTGGGATTTGTAGAAACCTCTGTTTTCTATAAAGCAAATTTCATATATGCTTTTAAGTGTAGATCATGGACTTCAAAATTGTATCATGTTAGTTGGTTGAACCTTTCAGCTCCCTTCCCAGCATTTAATAAAACTAAAGAAAACATTTATACTAAAAACTGTGCTAAAGCATCTGCCCAATGGCTTCTATTGTAAATGCATTTGAGTCAGTGGTTTGTCTTTTTGGATGTACTGAATAATTTGTCAGAATTAATATCAGTTATAATAGTGTAAGATATTTGTGGGCATGGCTATGGAAGCTGTAAATTGTGTATATATAGATGTTTGCAAGCCAGATTTATACATATTTCTGTTGTGTATGCTAATAAATTGTTGTTTGATTTAAACGAACAACAAAAATATTTTTTTTTTATTTGAGTATTACTGCTCTGTCTGAAACATTTGTAAAAGTCAAAATAAATGCACAATTGTACACATACGGTTTCTACAACTTTCAACAAAAGAAGAATAACAAACACAGACCACAAAATAAGTAAGACTGTGACTGATGCTTAGGCCTTTGTGAAGTACTTTAAACAAATTTATAAACCATTCACACACAACCTGAATAGACATACATACTTTATTGTGTGCAAACCCTACAAAACATTAAAATAAGAACAATTAAAAATGTGTTTTGAAATATGCCGTGCCTGCTGAAACATGTCTATGATCAGGCTACTTTGTTTTCAGACAGGCAGTGAGGATATTTCTCATTGCTACATCTACAGAGTATGATTGTTTAGTGTCTCTTAAACTAACATCACACTGTCATTTAACAGCCTGACTGGATCTGGCAAATAGACTGTCTGGTGCCTCCATCTCACAACCTACAATACTATTACTATACTGAATACAATCTCTCAGTCACTCAATGCCCTCACTCTCTGACTGAACTGTATACATTTTATATAGAACAGCAGACGTCTAAAAGTGGAACATGGCTGTGGATGTGTACTACATACACTCCCAATCAAAAGTATTGGAACAGTGAGGCCAATCCCTTTGTTTTTGCCATAGACTGAAAACATTTGGGGTATTGACATTAAAAGATGAAAATGAAACAAAAGCATTTCCGCTTTAATTCCCAGGTATTTACATCTGGATCTGATACACAGTCCAGAAGATATCACCTTTTGTCTGAACCCACACATTTTTATTGTGAGCAAAAGTATTGGAACATGTGACTGACAGGTGTGTTTTGTTGCCCAGGTGTGTCCTGTTACATTGATTATTCAAACAATAAACAACTGAATATCTACACTCAGTCTCAAATTTGGGTTTTATCTGTGTAGACTCTGCATTTATAGTTAGAGGAGTAACCAACATGTAAACCACAGAGCTGTATATGGGTGAAAAACAAACAACTGTGAAGCTGAAAGAAAATGGAAAATCAGTCAGAGTCACTGCACAAATGTTGGCCAGAGCCAGTACAGTCGTTTGGAATGTCCTGAAGAAGAAAGTCATCACTGGTGTACTAAGCAAGAGAAACATTGTAAGTGCTGTAAAGAAAGACCCTAAAACAACTGTTTTCAACAAGACAAAAGATTTCAGACAAAAGGTACTATTTCCTGAACTGTGTATCAGAACAAGATATAAATACCTGGAAATAAAAGCTGAAATGTTGATCTTTTGTCTCATATTCATCTTTTAATGTCAAACCCAAATGTTTTCAGTATACAGCAGAAATAAAGTTATTGGCCTCACTGGAGGGGAGTGTTGCTAGTTCCACAATTAGACTGTAGTCCATCTATTTCTCTGAATATTTTTGTAGTCCCCTTTCATCCTGTTCTACAATAATCAGGACCACTACAGGACCACCATAGAGCAGATATTATTTCAAGTGATGGATTTCAGCACTGCAGTGACATTAATGTGGTGGACATGTAACATGTATTGTGCTGGTATGAGTGAATTTAATTCATAATAGTTATAGTGTTTTATTGTTCATCTTACAGTTCTAGTTGTGAAATAAAGAAGCAAAATTAGGACTCCAAATATGTCTTGATTGCTTTGAAGGGAAGTGGAAAATTATGTCAATATGATTTCACTGCTTAGGTTTAGTCTGCTGCACAAGTAAATGGAAAAAGACTGCAAAGGCTTTTACAAGCCTGGTACAAATATATAAACCTGCTATACAGTATACAGAAGCATGCATATTCTCTATACAATATGTATACAATATGTCTTGCACAAGGCACTGGCTTGTAATCATGTAGGGTTCAATGGAGTGATCATTGATCAGTGATCAATCTTCTTCACATCTTACTTTCTCATTCAATTTCTTCTTTTATTTAGTGCAAAACCCCTGCAAACCGCCAAGTCTGAAGTTTTACCGGTGACTGTAATTTTGCAAACCTGGCAATCCTGCACAAATGTGATGCTTTTTGTTGTTGGTGAGGAAGGTCATGTGTATACACATATCAATATGCACATGCGCACGGTTTCAGGGACAGATATGTTCACATTAAAGACAGATAAGGTCACATACCTTTGTGAATGTGAACCTCAAGATAGTTAAATTTGATCTGAGCAAAAAATCTGATTTGAGCAATGCGGCTTGTAATGTGAACGTAGTTTATGAATACTGACACCAAAATCTTTTAACTGACTCATAGAAAATGGATGATTGTATTTTTTTCGTGCTTAAAGTGTTTATAAGAGCAGTATAGACCCAAGTGGAAATACAAAACCATGCAAAATGAGTTTTGCATATGTCCCCTTTAAACTATGTTACATTTATGTTATTTAAACTTAGCTCTGTACCATTGCACAAATCTTTAAACATACCAAGGCTATCACAAATGTGTGTGAGCACTGAGGAAGAGCATTCATATTTCAATACTGCCATTGTATTATTCCAATACTGCCATTGGATTAGAGTAATATTAGGATTTGAATAAAAAAAAATGTGACACTTATGGCAATGGTGTGCATGCAATTATTTTGTAAAAAAGAAAACATGCTTTACAATTTGCTATGTCAAAGCATGTCTTGCTATCTCAGATATCAAATAAATGAAATGTAAATGGAAGTAATTACAAAATTAAATATTTAATTAACTATGTAATTGTGTAATTTAAATAGGACAGCAAATTAAGAGTTAACTGAACACAACAATAAAACTCTGTTTAAATAGTCCATAACATTAATAACTTAAAATAAAAATAAAGCTTTGGTCCAACTGTTAACTGATTTTAATAGTATTTTGTGCACAATTTGCTGTTCTCTAACAAGGAGTTTAACACAAAATTCACAATAGGTTTTTGGTGATGCAGTGTTGGCTTTGTGCCAATCATGCTTTTTGCAATTATGGTAAAAATGTTCAACTTTGCTCTCATCAGACCATAACATGTTTTCCTACATGAGTTTGGCAAAACATAGCCAATCTTGGATGTTTCTCTTCATAAGAAAATGCTTCTGTCTTGTCATCCTACCCCACAGTCCAGACATATGAAACATATATGAGATTGTTGTTACATGTAGTCCACAAACAACACTTGCCAGACATTCCTACAACTCCTTTAATGTTGCTGTAAGCCTTTTGGCTTTTGGTTTTCATTTTGTCCTTTCATCAGTTATGGAGGAAAGTCCAGTTCTTGGTAATGTCACTGTTGTACCAAATTTGATCCACTTCTTGATGACCATCTTCACTGTGTTCCATAGTATATCTAGTGCCTTGGGAATGTTTTGTACCCTTCTCCTGACTAATGCCTTTCAACAGTTAGATCCTTTTGATGCTTTATAAGCTTTTTGTGGCTTTTCCTGTAAGTTGCAACCTGAAGTTGCAATCAGAATCATTTTAAACGATGGCAGTTGTGTATTAACAATTATTTAGCATGAGTTTAAATGTGATTAGTTAATTCTGAACACAGCCACACCCCCAATTAGAAGTAAGTGTTCATATTTATAGAACCACAGTAATTACATTTTTTTATTTTATTTTTCCTCTCTGTATGTCTTAGAGTTTCAGTCTGTTATCCAATTTAATTGTACAAATTGTAGGTCACATTAAAGATGGAAAATGTTTGAAAAAGATTAATCTTGATTTGATTTTTTTAAAATAACAAAAACTTAGAACTTTAACAGGGGTACCTAAACTTGTGTATGCCATTTATAATCTATATGTCAGTCTTAAAGGCTCAGTAACAAAAAAGACCTGTTAAAATGGATACAAGCGTGGAAATATGCTTTGGAAAGAAAAATTAAGGTAGAATATAAACTATTTAAAAATTACATTTGAGGGCATACACAAACACACAACAAAAAATAAAACAACCCTAACTCTAACCAAGCAAAAGAATATATTCTCCATATTTTCCTCCCCACTCTTTGTGTGAATGGCTCTTTTGTGTGAGTAGGATAAAAGGGTGTCTCTGAGGAGTGTGCATGCAGCTGCTGGCTAAGAGAGTGATGACAAGCTGGTGTCTAATTCAATCAGCCACACACACTTTCTACTAACAAAACACATAAAAAATTTAAACACATTAAAAGTTTAAACATTTTAACACTGTTTGAGGATCTGTTTGTACACTGAGCCCTATTTCTTATTTTGTGTGTATGTGTATTGGTGTGTGTGTGAGACACAAGGATCTGAGTAGTTAATGATACTGTTACTCAATGTATGGTGCTGTTATAATATATATTATCATCATATACATTTGTTGTATGATAAATAAATAAGAATAGAGTGCTCATTAATAATTTTATTATTTCATATTTGAACTGGGCATGAGTGCAGACCACACCTAATTAATAAATAAGTAGCACATTAAGCAATGTTCTTGGTAAATTTTTTAAAAAGATTTTACCTTCATATTTACAGTGGTGCTTAACAGTGTGTGAAACCTTTAGAATTTTCTATATTTCTGCATAAATATGACCTAAACCTCATCAAGTTTTCACACAAGTTCTAAAAGTAGATAAAGAAAACCAAGTTAAACAAATGAGATTAAAATATTATACTTGGTCATTTATTTATTGAGAAAAATGATCCATTATGACATATTTGTGATTTGTAAATGTATGTGAACCTCTAAGATTAACAGTCCATTTGAAGATGAAATTAGAGTCAGGTGTTGTTTAATTACTGGGATGACAATCAGGTGTGAGTAGGCATCCTGTTTTATTTAAAGAACAGTGATCTGTCAAAGTCTGCTCTTCACAACACATGTTTGTGGAAGTGTATCATGGTATGAATAAAGGAGATTTCTGAGGACGTCAGAAAAAGAGTTGTTGATGCTCATCAGGCTGGAAAAGATTTCAAAACCTCTAAAGAGTTTGGAATACACCAATCCACAGTCTGACAGATTGTGTACAAATGGAGGAAATTCAAGATCATTCTTACCCTCCTTTGGAGTTAACGACCAACAAAGATCACTCCAAGAGCAAGGCGTGTAATAGTCAGTGAGGTCACAAATTGTCCCATCTCAGCAGGGCTGTTCTCCTCCAAGACTTCAGAGGTCACTTTCTCCTGATTTCTGACCTAAATTCTGTGCCCCTGTGTGACTGTTATGCACATTTAGACCACTATTTAAGCTGAGACAGCCAGCCAAGGTTGAGCGTTTTCTGATGTTGTCTTTTCTGTGGTTTTGGAACTTTGCCTGAACTTCGACTTGGATTTTTTTTATCAACCTCATTGGATTTACAGTACATGGTTGTGTTTTTGCTGTGAGTCCATATACAGTAATTTAGGTCTTTTGGATAACCTGTTTTACCTACAGATGCTAATAAATGCTTGCACTTAGGTCCTGGCCTGTTTCTATCATTACACAAAGGACCCCAGGGTAACCCCTTCAAGCCCCACTGTAACCCTGGATAGTACACACACACAACCAGGCAGTGAGCAGCCTTGCCAGTGAGCACCTTCTGAACTCAACACACAGCCAATATTGTCCAAATTGCTGGCAACACTAGTACCAGGGAGGGACAATGACACAATTGGGCACAATTTGGACATATTCACTGTGTGTCACACTGGTGTAATGTGACTCATTAGACTTACATAGTTTCAGGTGTAAATAGGGAGCAGGGCTTTGGGTACAATTCTCTTATACTTGCCACTGCATATTCAACATGGCCCCTCATGGCCAAAAAGACTCTGAAGGTTGTGAGAAATAGATTTGTTGCTCTCCACAAAAATAGCCTAAACTGGCCAAATATGTCTTAAAATCTAAACCCAATTTAGCACTTGTTTTGCATCCTCAAGCAGACAGTGTCTAACTTCCACTAGTTCTGTGATGTCATCATGGAGGAATGGAAGAGTATTCTAGTAGCAAACTGTGCAGCTCTGCTGAATTCCATGCCCAAGAGGGTTAAGACAGTGCTTAGCAGTATGGGCACAATTTGGACATGTTCACTGTGAGGTTCACTTGTGTTGCAGCTATTTGGACATTAATGGCTGTGTGTTGAGTTCTGTTCAGAAGACAGTAAATCTATACTGTTATACAAGTGGTACACTGACTATTCTCAGTTATATCTAAGTTTAATTTCTATAGTATTGTCCTATGAAAAAAATAGGTGTACAGTCACTAAACAGAAATGTTCAGTTACAAACAGATAATGACTGAAAAATCAAAGTCATACATTTACAGATGTAAACTTTAAACTGTGCAAGAGTGTGGAAGATTTTGTTTTAATGACTCAAATTCTACATCAGTGTTATGCATTTAAAATGATATAGAAAAAGGAGAGACAGATGAGTTTGTGTTTGTGGGTGTATCTGCTGGTCAATTGAGGAGCATATATATATATTTTATGTCCACAACAGCTATCCTGTGGGAAATAACGTAGACCCCCCCCCCACACTGTTCTTTTTTAATCCATAAACCCAACCACCACCCACCTCCCTCTGTGTCTTTTTTCTAATACCAGAGGGGTGATTAGATTTATTAGAACTGTTAGGTGCTATGCCCTAAGGATATCCCATCCCAAGTCAAATAAAGAATATGAAGACAGGTCATGATCTGATCAGTAGAGTCTCAGTAAGAGATCAGCTGGTTTGCCATATTGGGGGATAAAGCTGTATTTACCTAACCACAGAAGAAAATAATTACATAATGAAATGCAACATTAAACTACTATTCAAAGTGGATTAATTTTATCAGAAACTTACTATCTGAAAATTGTCACCAATTCAGAAGTGTTTGTTTTTTATTGGTGATATGCAATGTAGCCAGAATGAACCAATAATTTAATTCACTGCAAGAATTACAGAGGACATTTTCACATTCACTAAAGGTTAGCAATGTAACTTAACATAAATACATTATTTATAATAAACAGATTATGTGTTCTAAACAAAAAATACAGATAACGACAGGAGATGCATGTATATGATGGCACCTATATACAGGTTTTATTACATGTAAGAAGTCAATGGAACAGAATGGGACAGGTTTGCCCAACTCAGTGAAACACCCGCTGTGAAGCCTGTTCAAAGTACTCTGGTTATATGAGACTCCATTGTCAGACACGTGAAAATAGATAGCTCCTTATAGGTGCCAGCAGTGCTAGTCAGATCTATAGGGAGTGCCAGAGCCTCGGACATTAATGGCAACCTTAGTTTTGCCAATAGGAGGTATTTGAGGATAGTTATACACGTAGGTTCCAACAAAATCTGTCTGCGGCAGTCTGAAGTAACTAAACACAGTATTATAGAGTGGTAAAACTGGCCCAGACTATGTCTGATTCTGTAGTATGCTCTGGCCCTATTCCAATGTGGCGAGGCGATGAGGCTTACTTACTCATAGCGCTAAACTGCTGGATGTCCAAGTGGTGTTTGGAAAACCAAGTGGGCTACGTAGACAATTGGCAAACATTGGCAAACATTTGAGGGGAAGCCTGGTCTTTTAGGCAGGGATGATATCCACCCCATCTGGGAAGGTGTCGCTCTGCTTTCACTCAACATAGCCCATAGTCTTTTAGTTAGCCAGCAGAGTAGTGTAAATAGTAAGTGAACTACCACAATCAAGACCGTGTCACAGATAAACTGGCTTAACCAACCATCTGCAAGCTGCCTTGAGGTGTCACCTAGGTTCAACTATATTGACACTGTCTCTGTGCTTTGACTTAAAACAAATTGTAGAAAGTCTTCAACAGCTCATCTTAGTAACTTAATTAATATTCCATTATCGTATCCAAATAATAATTATAGTATCTCAGATCTAAAGTTTGGGTTACTCAATATAAGATATCTAAGTTCAAAAGCACTTATTGTGAATGAAATAATAAGTGATCAGAAATTCAACATTGTACGTCTTACCGAAACATGGATTAGACCTGATGAATATATAGCACTAAATTAAGCCACCCCTGAAGGTTATAATTATGTACAAAGCTCGAGATTGTCAGAAACTGGAGGCGGTGTAGGTATAATCTACCAAAACACTTTAAACATTAATCAGAAATACTGAGACTTTTAATTCCTTTGAGATGTTTTCAGTTATTATTACCAATCCAGCTACAAATAAAGTTGCATTCTCATTATTTAATACAGGCCTCCGGGGCCCTATTCAGAATTCCTAAAAGAATTCAGTGACTTTGTGTTGAGTGTAGTAGTGTACAGTGATAAAGTAATAATTGTAGGAGACTTTAATATTAATTTTGAAAATATAGACAAAGTTGCTTATAGCAATATTAGATTCTACTGGTATTACCCAACATGTAAAAGAACCTACACACTATTGTAAACATACCCTGGATTTAGTTTTGACCCTGGGAATTAACTTAGATAACTTAAACATTCTTTTTCAAATTCCAGCAATTTCAAATCACTATCTAATCTCTTATGAGCTAAATCTCAATCATAATATATGCAGATCTCCATGCTATTGTATGAAGTGCTCAATAACTTCAGATACAGCCCTACAATTTATAGAAAACCTTCCAGACTTATCAATTCCCATTTACTCTTCATTAATCCCAATGGATTTAGAAAGACTGACAGACTGTTTAGGAAATACTTTCACTTCAACATTAGACATTGTAGCACCCCAGACAGAAAAAGCTTGCCCAATGGTATAATGATCAAACTCATACCTTAAAGCAAGTAGTTTGGAAACGAGAGTTAAATGGCAGTCAATTAAACTAGAAATATTCCACTATGCCTGGAAAGACAGCTTTATTGAGTATAGAAAAGCTCTCAACAAAGCACGCTCAGGATATCTGGCATCACTGAAACCAATATAAACAATCCTAGAGTACTTTTTAGTGTGATTTCTAAACTTACAAAAAATCATGCAGACACTGAACCTGTAATTCCAGCTAATCTTACCAGTAACACCTATTAGACACAAATCTATATCTGTAGCCTTAACCACAAGCTGTCTGCTATCAGACTTAGATGAAATAGAACAAAACACAGCTTTGAAAGAGAGGCTGGAAGTTTTTAATCCAATATCACAATCTAGACCTGGATAAAATTATGACTTTATCAAACTGTACAACCTGCAGACTTCATACAATTCCTTCAAAACTACTTAAAGAAACACTCTCAGTTACAATTAAACCTATTTTAACAATAGTAAACTCATCCCTTAGCTTAGGACACGTACCCAAAGCTTTTAAACTAGCAGTTATTAAACTTTTGATCAAGAAATCAAATCTAGATCCTAATTTATTGTCAATTTATAGCCCTATTTCTAATTAACCATTTATGTCTAAATTTTTGGAAAAGGTTGTGGCCCAACAACTTTGCTCATATTTGCATAAAAACTACATTTATGAAAGTTCCAATATGGATTTAAACCCCATCATAGCACTGAGACAGCTCTTATTAAGATAACAAATTATCTTCTTCTTGCCTCTGATCAAGGCTGCTTATCCTTGTTAGTTTTACTTGATCTAAGTGCAGCTTTTGATACAATAAACCACAATATTCTCCTAAAAAGATTAGAGAACATGGTTAGAATCACAGGAACAGCCCTAATGTAGTTCAAATCTCACCTAACACAACAATACCAGTTTGATGTATCGTCCAATATTACAAAAGTAAATTATGGAATTCCACAAGGATCCATCTTAGGACCTCTATTATTTATACTTTATATGCTGCCATTAGCCCATGTTATAAACAAACATAATATTAGTTTTCACTGTTATGGAGATGATATATAAATGTATATATCAGCTAAACCTGATGACAGGATTAGATTTTACAAAACAGAAGTTCTTCTGGGCCCAAAGACCACAAGAAACAAATTATCAGGCTTAAGTTTAAATCTGGATAATTTCAGTTACACCTGACTTAGCACCAAAAAATATTGGTGTCATAATTGACTCAGATTTATCATTTGATCAACACATAACCAGAGGAGGATGGGTTCCACATGTGAGTCTGGTTTCTCCCAAGGTTTCTTCCTCCAGCTCTGAGGGAGTCTTGCCACTGTCTCTGTTGGTTTACTCACTGGGGATTTGATGTTTTGTTATTACTAACCCTGTAAATCTGCTTTGTGACATCAGTTGTAAAAAGCACTTTATAAATATATTTGACTTGACCTGACTTGACTTGAATGGAAAAAAATATTATTTCTGAGGGAGCTCCACGTTCAAACAGAAGGTTATTCACAGTATTTGAAAGCTTGCAAAAACTACAGACATTACTGATTCATAGTAAATTTTGCTTAAGTTATAAGATCTCTGAAGTGCTAATTCAACAGAAGGATTTAAGTTAGCCATATGTTCATAAGTAAATTCAACAAGGAAATTAAGATCTCAGGTCACTGACATATGAACATATAATAAACTATCAAAAATCAATTCAGCACCATTCCAACAACTTTAATTATCAGAATAGGTTTACAATCTGTTACAGAATTACTTATTTCTTTTAAGAGCACATAAAACATGGGATGGAAGAAACTGAGTTTCTTCTAATGCTTGCCATACAAAAATACATGCTCACAGCAGGAAAGTAGCACACACTTAGACTTTTTGTTTCACTACTGTCACCATATTAATATACCTGAACACTACAACATAGAATTGTATGATGACTGTCTATAAATAACTTATAAGTAGTTGACCTGAGGAGTCAGGTTCCTCCCAAAGTTTCTTTCTCTACCCATGGGGGAGTTTTTGCTTGCCATTGTTGTCGTTGGCTTGCTCACTGAGGGCGTTTGTGTTTTGTCATTCCTGGAACTCTGTAAAGCTGCTTTGTGACAATATTAATTGTAAAATTGTTCTATATCAATAAATTTGACTTGACTTAACACTTTTCATAGGACAGTTTTATGAACAATGATTTCAAGTCAGTATAATTGAGGTGGGTGTTAATTTGCCCAGCTGTACTTCATATGATGAAAGACTGTGGAAGGAATCCATCAAAGACCAGACAGAGACTCAGCATCATGGCACAATAGAAGCTCTAAAACAACCAGCCCTGACCGACAAAATACATTTTGTTTTTAACTTGTAACACTGTGCAATCTAATGAAGATGACCACTTTTCACCCATCCAACTTCCATTTTTCCTTCAACTTCTGAGATATTAATCTGGTCAGTTAAGTAGCAGGGGAGATTGTTAATCAGTTTCAGCTGCTTTGATGTTAATTAACAACAGGTGCACTTAAAGAGCAACAAAGAGACCACCCAAAACAGGAACGGTTCAATAGGTGGAGGCCATTGACATTTTGTATGTCCTCATCTGTTCTGATTGATTTTTCACTAGTTTTGCAGTTGGTCAGTGTCACTTCTAGTATCATTGTGGAGTACCTGTACCCTAAAGAGGTTGCACAGGTAGTCCAACTCCTGCATGATGGCACATCAATATATAGGAGAGCTGGAAAAGCCATTGAAGGTACTTAACCCCACAGTTGGACCGGTGTCTGCTTCATTGTGCAAGCAGGAACAGGATGAGCACTGCCAGAGCCCTACAAAATTAACACCAGCAGGCTACTGGTGTGAATGTGTCTGACCAAACAATCAGAAGCAGTCTTTGTGATGGTGGCCTGAAGGACCGATGTCCTGTAGTGGGCCCTGTGCTCACTGACAAGCACAATAGAGCTCAATTGGGATTTGCCATAGAACACCAGAACTGGCACTGCAATTAGGTATCGGGATGAAATCCATGGACCCACTGTCAGGCCCTATGCTGCTGCAGTGGATCCTTGGTTCCTTCTCGTGCACAACAATGCCCGGCCTCAGGTGGCAAAAGTATGAAGGCAGTTCTTGGAGAATGAGGGAATTGATACCATTGACTGCATATCCCACCCTGCTTGCCTGACATAAATCCATTTGGGACATTATGTTTTGGTCCATCTGCCACCACCAGGTTGTACTTCAGACTTTCCAGGAGCTCAGTGATTCCCTGGTTCAAATCTGGGATGAGATCTCCCAGGACACCATCCGGCATCTCATTAGGAGCATGCCAAGCACATGGAGGTCATACAAATGACTGAGTTGCTGCAATGGAAGTCGGCTAAATAGACTAGCCTATTGTTTTTTTTTTTTTTTGCTTTGATTTTCAAGGTGTTTTTGAATTCAACTATCTGTAGGGTGATAATTTTAATTTCCAACAAATGATAGGGCAGACATTCATTCCTAACACATTACCCTGTCCTTATCAGGAAAGACTTAGAAACATGGAATAGACAGAGAAAATTATTAGACTTCTGAATGATGTTCAGTTCATGACACTGAACCAAATTTGATAAGCAGATTGCTTAATTTTATTATTAAATGCTTGTCAAATTTTGCACTAGATGGATTAGTTGTAATGAAGCCAGTAACCCCCCAACACACACACGCACATGCACACACACACACACACACACACACACACATACACACACACACACACTGCAGTCTGTATGAGGACTAAAACGGCAGGATGAGAAAAGAGTTCCATGTGCTGAGTTCTTTGAAGTACATAAACAACTTTACTTGATTTTGAAGCCCTGTCAGGTGTCACTGATGGCTTTTAGCATGTGCTAAAGGCCATGTTCTCCCAGAGAGGCATAAAGACCTTATTACTTAAGTACACTTGAAGGGCAGCTTTAGTCTGGTGGTTAGGGATCTGGTCTTGTGACCAGAAGGTTGCAGGTTCGGTCCCCTAGCAGGTCATGACTGAAGTGCCCTTGAGCGAGGCACCTAACACCCAACTGTAAGTTGCTCTGGATAGGAGTGTCTGCTAAATGCCTCAAATGTAAATGTACATTACCCAGGTTCCTTTGTGAAAGTATGTGCTAGACCTCTTTAACCCTTTAATGTCAAGGCTATTTCTTTTTCTTTAATAATGTTATTGCTCATTGTTGTGAGTGTGTGTGTGTGTATGTATACAGGAATATAGTTAATATATTAGCCAGTTATTATTGATTCTCTGATTAAATTAATTGATTCCAGCTCTACTTTGTCATGCTGTTGCATTTTAAACCCCATCATAGAGATGTGTACATACCATATATGCTGTGTGCAGATATCTCTGTATTTGGGGAATAACATTCCAATGTCACTCTCTCTGTCCATCATAGGAGACATCTCAGAGATAGAATTACTAGTTAAAGACACAACATCATTGCGGATAGCATTAACTATAGTAAAAAACAACAATTCTGCTAAATTGGAAAGACAAAAAAATCTATAGCACAATGAACCAATCTATTAACAGAGCACCTAGCTTGTGAATAAGCATCAGCTGCAATCCAAAATAAAATATATACATTTAATACAAATTTCTCTGACTTATTAGAACTATGATATGAGTGAAAATAGCGATAGTCCCCCATAACTTTAGAATCAACTTGTGTTTCTCACTCTAATTACTTGTGTATTGTTTTATTTCAGTCTGGTGTCAATCAATCAATCACCCTTATTTAAACTCGAGATACACTGGTGGTGTCCCTCATTTACAATGTAGCCAAGTTAATACATAAATCGAAAAGACAAGTAAAACAGTGGCAGGCTGAGTGGAGTTTATTAGAGATTAAGAGTGAAGTGACACCAGTGAGTGAAGCTTTAGAGTTTCCAGCTCACTGGAGAACTGGAGCTAAAGGCAGATTTTCCCAGTTCACTAAAAACTCTCGTTACATGAAGGGTGATCCAATCACTGGAACTAGTCTTGTAAATTGTGCTATTTTCTTTAAACATTGCTGTGATATATGGTGGCATATGACCAATGAGAGCTTTAAACATAAAAATAAACCAGTTTCCAGACCCACAGCTAGAGATGTCCAACCAACTTTTTCATACAGCAAACAATGTGTGCTGTAGTGTCAACAGTGATGAATCTTAATGCAGAGTGTTATACAGAATCTAAGAGTTTAAGTGTAGTAGCTGATGCATGTCGATCACATCTGTATGTACAATATATCACATCACCATAGTCCACAACTGGCAACAGGGCTGCCTCAATAATCCTTTTTCTGGTGCATTTTTTAGAAACACAATCTGATACAAGAAATCAAACTTTTGCCTTAATTTGCTAGTGAATTTGTTATGAGATTTGTCCACATCAGATTATTTCAGGGTTGTGATTTGAAAAATATTAAAATCAATATTAGATGAGCTGGAAAACAGCATACATTTAGTTTTCTCTGCATTTAAAACTCATTCATAGCTGTAAAAAGCTGATTCTACGGCATTAAAAGAATACTGCAGTTTCTTCACTGTATCTCCAATGTGGTCATCTGAGCAATATAGAATTGTATCATCATCAGCATATAACTGTATGTTACAGTCGACAATGGAGGTGTAAAATTTTCAAATAGTCTGGTGTTTTTTACTTTATCTGATGGTTTCATTTAGCTTTTTTTTTTTTACCTGCCTTACATGCAGTTTGTCTGCTGTTGGGAGGGGGGGAGGCATGTGCAGCCTGAGCACATGTGGCTTGGGAGTAGACCAGTGGATGAACCAGCTTGAGCCATCTCAGATCCTGTGGAACTGTTCCAGACTGCCACCCTTGGCGGCAACAACTGCTATCAAGCATTTGTGGTAACTGGCAATGAATCTATTTGGAAGAATTTTGGCCCACTCTTGTATGCAGAATTGTTTTAATTCAGCCACTTTTTTTTTCCATGACTTTAACTAGGCCACTCCACTTGTTCCACATCTGTTCTTGAATTTTTTTCCAGAACAGAACATATTGTGTTGCTTTTTGAGATCTTTCAGCCTACTCCATGTTGTCAGACAGGTTCTATTTAAATGATCTCTTGATTCTACATATCTGGCAGTAATCAGGCCCAGATATGGCTAATGAAATTGAGCTCAGCTTTCCAAGAAATGTGGTTAATTTTGCAATTATTTTTTCACATAAGGCCACCTTGTTTGGGATAGCTTTTTTTCCTTAATAAATTTGAAATAAATTCAAATTTTTTTGAATATCCTAAACATTTCAGTGTGACAAGCAAAAACAAAATAAATCTGTAAGTGGTAAAATACACAGCACTGTAAATGTGGAAGCTCAGGCTCATGGGTATGGTGATACTGATAAAGTAACAGTCCTGTCTGTTTGCCAAAGACATTGCTTCTATGTGTTATTCAGTGGGCTGAGGCAGTGACCTGTGACTTTTAACAATGAATGGCGATCAGTCTGGTTATGTACACTACTGAGAGATCATCTGCTCCGTAAGCTTCTTCATTTGGCCAGAGGATGTGTCTGTGATTGCAGGTGGGCTAGAGAATGATTAATTGAGATTGTGGAGCACATGTCAACTGAAGCCAATGAGAAAAGTAACTTTCCCCAAATCCAACAATCCTCTAAAACATTTTACATTCTTATTTGATGGTCACCAACTCTTTGCAGCTGGTGGCCAGGTTCTACTTCTTCCTGAGCAGCTGTATGGCAGGCTGGAGCCACTATCCCCTTTTTTGTCCATGTCATCCCTTCGGTCCTAAACTGGATGGGAGGACTCCTCCCACCTCCAAAACACCCCACAGTCTCAGGTGGGGGGGGGGTTTACGAGGGGACATGTCCTCTGCACATTTTCAAAAGGCAGTTTTGGTCCCCTGCAGTTTTTACCATCCAATGTTGCACTATATTAAATGTAGATGGATCAAGCACTAGGACCATGTGAAAGATGGGCGGTCAAGCTGAAGCCTGTTTCCCTTGACCACAAACAAGCTCATCGATTTGCTCTGCCATTTCTTGCTAACATGTGATTGGCTGTCCTCGCTGTCACTCCATCAGACAGTGTTGGGACTTGAAAAATATGTTTTGCAACTTGACCAGGAGTCCATGTTCACCACTGTAAGTTGTTGGGCATTTACATTAACATTTGAATCTGTGTGCGTATAGTTACCCGTCTGTGATAAGTCATTCTGCTTATTTCTGCTTATTTTTACTCAAAATGAGATATAATTTTATGTAAATGAGGTCTATTGACTGTACATTCCAAAAATAAGTGTAAAATTGATGGTAATGAGTTGGAATGAAATTGACTAACAAGGTGAAACTGTCACGCTGCCTGAACCTTATATGGTCATGTCTTCATGTCTGTTCCATGTCTCCTGCTTGTTAGCCTCATCTCACCCCTTTTATTATTGTATTCACCTGTTTTCTGCCTTGTATCTTATTACCTGTTGTTTTTACCTCCAATTATATTTCCCATTGTGTTTCTGTCCCATGTGATTCATTGTTATTGCTAACCTCAGTTTGTTCTCTGTTGTATTTCATCTGTAATAATTCGTAGTTCATGTTCTTTACATTTTTGATCACCACTTTGTTTTCTTTGTTTCATGTTCATTAAAATAACCATTTCACCCTTGTCTGCATTTGTGTCCGCTCTTCCTTGCTCCGACTCTGACAGAAACACAAAATTGGATGATAATTTTACGCTACATGCTTTACCATAAAGACACAAATGGAACAATGAACATTTTATTAAAACGTTTATTTGCATATTTGTGTCTGTGAAATTTCTGTCTATGACAACTTTGCATTTAAAAGCCTCTAGGCTGCAGTTTTATACATATTTTGAACTTCATATTACTTTGAGGTGTAGGGTACAGTACCAGTGAAATGTTTGGACACACCTTCTCATTCAATGTTTTTTTTTTTCAACTACATTGTAAATAAACACTGAAGTCATCCAGACTATGAAGGAATACATAAGGAATCATGTAGTAAACTTAAAAGTGTTAAACAAACCAAAATATGTTTTAGATTTTAGATTCTTCAAAGTAAACACACAACTGATGTCTCAAACACATTAAGAGGCAAGAAATGCAAATCATGAACTCTTGACTAGGCTCAGCTGTTAACTGAAAGCCATTCCAGGTGACTACCTCATAAAGCTGACTGAGAAAATGCCAAGAAAGCTGCATCTAAGCAAGAGGTGCCTACTTTTGGTGTGTTTAACACCTGTTTGTTTACTAAATAATTACATTTGTATTTTTTTATAGTTTGAATTACTTTAGTATTAATCTACAATGCAGAACATTTTTAAATAATGAAAAACCACTGAATAAAGTGTGTGTCCAAACTTTTGAATGGTTCTGTAGATGATATGTCACTGTTCAAGCAGTTCAAGCATCCCCACCCCCAAACTCAAACTAGTTGTGTGTCCTTCATCTCTGAAATTCAAAATTGTGTCAATATGTGAACCGTACCCCCTGACTGTTAGATTAGGACCAAGCCCTTTGGAGCACAAACTGTGTGCTAGAAGGTGTTGTACAATACCACTCTCCGCCCCCAAGTCCCTGTATCTCGCATAGGCAGAATGTTGCATACACACACACACACACACACACACACACACACACACTCAAACACAGAGACAGAGAGAGAGAGAGAGAGAGAGAGAGACATTCAAATAAGAAAGTTTTATTGTGATTATCTGTGAGTATTATGGTTGTTGACCCTGAGGACCAGAGGAGGCTACTATATGTCAGCTCAAGCTCAATGCTGAGCTACTAAAAGGCCACATATAATAGAAACAACACACTACTGTCATGTCCTCTCAATAAGAGCATGAACATTCTAATCACTGAATATACAAAGTGTAATGATTATCTAAAATGAAAAACCCCTTCATAATTACAATTGAGCAGCATTAAACAGCATTAAATCAAATATTTAGCTAGAAGATACAGGTATTTGAAACAACAGAAGCGCATAAAAAGTTGCTTGAATAATCCTCAGCCATCACATTAAATTATTAAATTATTAAATTATTTAGCAACACAATTGATTTAACATAATTAAAAATTGTTTAATACAGATACTGATGGAGAGATACAAATAATACTGGACTGGCAGAAAGAGAAATGTGGAAAAGGGTTAAGCCATCACATTATTATGCGTAATATGACTGTTTCCTTTGTTTTTATTCTTTTTTTCTCTGCATATAAACACTTACTGTTCAAATATAAAACTTTTTTTAACTTAATAAACCTATGTTTTTGAGATACCTAACACTCTTGCACAGTATTGCCAATTTAAGTAATACCAACTAAACAATTTAAAGAAGTTTTACTAGTCATAGTTAATCCCTTTTTAACAATGTTAACAATTTGTCCCGTAGACTGGGTCATGTACCCAAAGCATTTAAACTAGCAGTTATTAAACCCCTGATGAAGAAACTAAATCTTGATCCTAGCATATTATCTAATTATCTAATAATAAAAATTCCAATTGGGTGTTAGGCCACACCATAGCACTGAGACGGCTTTTGTTAAAATAACAAATGACCTCCTTCTCATCTCCTATCAAGGCTGTGATTTTATACTGGTGCTGCCTGACCATAAGTGCAGTTTTTGACACAATTGATCATACTATTCTACTAGACAGACTAAAGAACATGGTTGCATGGTACAGACTGCTACCAATTTGTTAATGTAAATAATCCCTTCTGTATTCATACAAAATGAGATGTGGAATCCCCCAAGGCTCCATTTTAGGACCTTTATTATTCATACTATATATGCTGCCACTGGGCAGAGTTATTAGCAGACATGGCATTACCTTCCATAGTTATGCTGATGACACACAGCTATACATATCAGCTAAACCAGGCAACAAACCAACACAAAAGGAAATGGAGGACTGTGTAAAAGATGTGAAGTACTGGATGTCACACAACTTCTTGTTTCAAAACAGTGGGAAAACAGAAGTCCTCCTCCTAGGTCCAAAACCTGCTTTAAGATATCATACTCAACACTAAATTTTGCTGACTGTCCGGCTCATCTCAGCTCATCAGCTAATATGTGGGTGTCATAATTTACTCAGACCTATAATTTGATCAGGATATACTGTAGGTAACATTACAAAAATAGCTGTCTTACATCTTTGTAACATTGCTAGGTTAAGAAATGCCTTATCTCTGCCAGAACACTTAGTGCATGCTTTTATTCCATCAAGATTAGATTATTGTAATGCACTATTGTCAGGATGCTCCAGCAGAAACTTGAATAAACTCCAGTTAATTCAAAATGCTGCAGTCAGAGTCCTCACTAAAACCAGAAAATTTGATCATATTAGCCAACTCTTATCAGCCCTCCACTAGCTTCCTGTAAAATACTGTATTGATTAGTAAATTATTTTACTAACATGTAAAACCCTGTATTGTCTCGCACCTGAATACCTGTGAGACCTCATCATGTACTATGAACCACCAAGCTTATGATGCCAGTCAGTTACTAGTTCCCAGAATTCATAAGACTTCAGCAAGGGGGGAAAGCCTTCTCTTACATACCCCACTTGACTCTGTAGCAATCTTCCAGCTAGTGTTCAGGAAGCAGAAACAGGCACTAATTTTAAACTGGCTTGCTTGCATCAGGTTTTGGGTTTTGATTCAAATTGTTTGATTATAATATTGTAAAGCTGCTTTGTGACAACATCCACTGTAAAAAGTGCTATATAATTACATTTAGTATTTATAAATTTTATAATAAAAAATTGATTGATACTATATTATACAAAATAATACCATACTTCTAATTGGGTGTAATCAACATAGAAAGAAATAAAGAAACATTTACACAAATAGATACACAAACACAAACACAGACACACACACACACTCACACACACACACACACAAACACACACTCCTACACACCCGCACACAGTTTTCACAATATTAGCTGTCCACATGTGCTCAGAGTGACTAATTTTTCCAGTCAAACTCTAATGCTGAATCATAAATCTCAACCAGAGCAGGGTGCTACAATAACACATCTCCAACAACACACACTAGTATTCCAATAGCACACAATACTATGCTGGAGATTTTAAAATTTAGATAAAGTTTATTACATAGATGATGTGCAACACTTTTAATTTTACTTCTTTTAGTTATTTTTTTCTTTTTACAAAGCAAAAATTTGATGCTATGATCAGAATGACAATTATTCAAACTTTAATGGTATTTTTTCTTATTCTACACAATCATGGTAGTATTGCATATTACAAAAAAAATTAAACACAATTTATATTCAAATACATAATATCCATTCAAATAATATTCAAGTGATATAAATCTATAAATAAATAACAGTGCTCTTAAGCACAACAGTCTGTTGAAACTAGAACTATAAACTAGAGTTAATATTGGTATTACTAACACGAAGAAGCTCAACTAAATCCAAATAATGCAGTTTAATCTGTTGTGTAAAATTAAATGATTCAATTATTCATAAAAGTTACTTTGCTGTACTGCTGTTTTTGATTTCATTGACACCTGGTTCTAATTTACCTGCTTGGTGATAAAAAATAATTAACCTAACAAATTGTTTGGTCCAAGGATATGCTTTCCCACCCTGGGTTTTATCATAAATCTGACAGTAATGACAAAACACTACCTTCCTGCTTCTCTCTCTCTCTGAGAGACATAGACTTTGATTGTGACAAGCCTTTTTAATCTATTAGACACTTAGTATGGTCCCTTGCCCAGTACTAGACGTCAATGCAAAAGCATTGTAAAACCTGGGTCTGAACTCTCACCAAAGACACTTTACAGACAGTTACATTTCACTGGAAGCAGTAGAAAGATATACATTTGTAAAAGAACTGTGAAACTTGTTCCATCACATTTTCTATGACTTTTCTCACTGATTACAGTTTTTTGGGGTTTGGATAAGCTGTTCAGCAGTAGTGTTGTAATGTAACTTGATAGTTCTTCTCAGTTTTGTATTCTGTAAGGTACCTATAACAGGCTGGAGACTATTAGTGAGAAATCTTGTTTAAACTTTCTAGTTTTGGGTGGACTTTTGATCTTGGAATTTTTATACAGTGTCAAAAACACAAAAATATTCCAATTACATAAACCTACAATCTTAATAAAAGTCTTCTAAGATTATTTGGTTATATACAGGTGGATTTCAAAAAATGTGAATATCATTGAAAAGTTAATTTATTTCAGTAATTCAGTTCAAAAGGTAAAAGTCAAAAATGACATAGGTTAATTACACAAAGAGTGACCTATTTCAAGCATTTCTTTCTTCTAATGTTGAGGATTATGGCCTATGACATATACAGCTAATGAAAATCCAAAAGTCAGAATCTTAAAAAATTTGAATATTATATGAGATCAACTCAAAAATGATTTTTAATACATAAATGTTGTTCTACTGAAAAGAAAAATAAAGCTTGTCAGCAGAGGGAAGCATGAAGTGCTGTAAAATGTCCTGGTAGAAGGCTCCTCTAACTTTAGGTTTGAAATGTGATTTCTGTTCCCCATTTATGGCAACACCAGAAAAGCAAGCACTTTCCAGGCTCAGCATGGAGCTCGAGCAGCTGGGCTGCCAGATTCAGTGGCTCTTGGAAAAACAGACAAAGCTCCAGCACAAGAAGACAAGGCTCTAGGCTGCCCATGATGCCTCCTACACAGATGTTTCCACCTCAGCTCCTGCATTGCAGCGGCTCACCTTGATGGCCACCTTTACGCCGGCGCTGGATTGGGAACACCAGCGTAGGCGTGGGAAGCCAAGTTCACCCCCCCCCCTATACCATAGCCAGTCTTCACCTCTGCCAACCGGTTTGAGGTGCTTAGCTACCCACCCTTATCTGCACCATAGTCGGCACCGAAAAATAAATAGGGTGGTGTTCTTATTATTGGCAACTCTATATTTATACACTTAAAAGTCTCAAACGCTAAAAGTAACACTACTGTGTCTTGTTTACCAGGTGCACATATCCTTTACATCGCCAGACAGCTTCTCCCAACACTGTGGCAGCATGATGATTTCGGCACCATTGTTTTCCATGTGAGGACAAACAACATCTTCACCCGCTGCAGTTTGCACTACAGTTTGCTTGTGGATACCACTCGGAAGAAGATGGATGCCAGGATCATCATCTCCAGGCCCATGCTTACCTACAGAGGAGGGTGCAAGGCATACAGCAGGCTCTTTGCATTCCACTCCTGGCTCTGGACCTGGTGTGGCACTTTTGTTGTGGACTATGTCAAGAACTGAGAGTGCTTTCGGGAGCGTCCTGCATTCTACTGATGAGATGGGCTTCAGCCTAGTTGCCTAGGTTCTGCTGTCCTCTCGAGAAACATCAAAGATGTTCTATGCCAGACCTAACTTATCCCATCCAACTACACAGAGGTAAGTAGATTATACAGTGATCAGGTAAGTGATTTTAATGATACTCTTGCAAACAATGGGCATTTGTCTGCTCATAGCAGTTCCCCTAGCAGTATTTATTTACAGTGCTTACTCACAGAAATATAAACATTTGTTACAGTATCAAGACTGTGTTTGTGCCCCAAACCAAACTTAAACACAGAGAATCTCAAACAGAGTGCCAAAATAACAGAATCACTATTAAACCATCAGAGATAGAATATAGTACCATCCCCTCCGATCTAAAGCTTGGCATACTCAATATAAGAGCACTTAACTCAAAAGCAGTCATTATGAATGAAATTATAATAGATCAAAAGTTTGATGTTATGTCTTAGTGAAACGTGGGTCAGAAAAATTAATATTTAGCACTAAATCAATCCATCCCGACAGGAATAAAATATGTTCACAGCCCCAGATTAACAGGCAAAGGGGGTGAATTATGTATAATTTACAGAAATACTTTAAATATTAACCATAAGCATGGCTACAACTTGTCTTCTTTTGAAATGATGTACATGAATATAACTAACCCAACCACAAATAAGAACACAATCTCTTTAATAAATATTTACAGACCACCAGGGCCTTGTTCAGATTTTCTAAATGATTTTGGTGAATCAGCTGCTAATTTAGCTATATCCTGTGATAAAGTAATAATTGTAGGAGATTTTAATATTAATTTCGAGAAAAGTGATGATCTATTAAAAAAGGCATTCACTTCAATCATAAACTCTGTTGGTTTCACCTAAAATGTATCAGGTCCCACACATTATTGTATAGCATCCTAGACTTAGTTTTGACCCTGGGCATTAACATAAAAAACTTAAAAATATTACCTCAATCAGCAGCAATCAAGTCAAATGTATTAATAAAGCACTTTTTGCAACTTATTTAATTGTCTTATACAAGTACACTGTCAATGTAATTTGTTGTCTTATTATAGACCTTTTTCAAACCTGCCATTTGTATCTAAGATCATAGAAAAAGTTGTGGCCCAACAACTTTGCTCATACTTGCATAAAAGCAACATATATGAAAAAATTCAATCAGGTATTTTAAGCCACACCATAGCACTGAGATGGCTTTAGTTAAGATAACAAATAACCTCCTTCTCGCCTCTGATCAAGGCTGCGTATCCATATGCTATAACCCTCTCTGATGCTGTGCCCACAGGTTTGAGATTTGAGGATGGTGATATGGATGGATATCTTTATCTGATGATGCTCTAATGTCTTTGTCTTTCTGATTTCCTTCCTTCCTTCCAGTCAGTCTGTCTCAGTCAGATCAGACGGAGTCACTTCATTATTACAAATATTCACATATGTTTTCTACTGCACTCAACCTAATAAATTGTTTCTCTTTACTGTTTGTTTTCTTCTCTCTTTTCAGAGGAAATGGACACTTATGGTAAATTGACGGCTGGATTCTCTTGTGGTCCACACCAGACCAACTTCTCACCTACATCTACTGCTGGCAATCAACGCTGACCTATATGTGCCTCTGCCAATCTAGAACCCTCATCATTACCTACAACCATCAATTACACTGAAGTAGAAATAATCAGCTAGCAATAATCAGACTGATTCTTCCAAGCTGATGCTCTTTTATTTTGACCCAGATGGATGCAATTATCACTATTATTAATATTAATATCATTATTGTTTGACACTATAATCACTTAACTGATTATGTAAATTTCAGTATCAGTAGTTTGATCAGAGGAGGATGGATCCCCTTTGTGAGTCTTAGTTCCTCCCAAGGTTTCTTCCTCCAGCTTCGAGGGAATTGTTCCTTTCCACTGTTGCCTTTGGCTTGCTTGCATCTTGTTTTGGGTTTTGATTTAAATTGTCTGATGCTAATGATGTAAAGCTGCTTTATGACATCAGTTGTAAAAAGTGCTACAGTGGCGATAAAAAGTATTTGGTCAGCCACTGATTGTGCAAGTTCTCCTACTTAGAAAGACGAGAGAGGTCTGTAATTTTCATCATAGGTACACTTCAACTATGAGAGACAAATGAGAGAAAAAATCCAGGAAATCACAATTTAGGATTTTTAAAGAATGTATTTGTAAATTAAAAGTTCAACTCAATACTTTTTAACATGGCAATGACAGAGGTTAAACATTTCCTGTAAGTCTTCACCAGGTTTGCACACACTGTATCTGGTATTTTGGCTCATTCCTCCATGCATATCTCCTCTACAGCAGTGATGTTTAGGGGCTGTTGCTGGGCAACACAAACTTTCAGTTCCCTCCACAAATTGTCTAGGCCACTCCAGGACCTTTACACACCCATTCCTTCACTGCCTGAGCAGTGTATTTGGGATCATTTTCATGCTGGAAGGCCCAGCCACGTTTCATGTTCAATGCTCTTACGGATGGAAGGAGGTTTTCGCTTACAATCTTATGATACATGGCCCCGTTCATTCTCCCCTTAACATGGATCAGTCGTGCTGTCCTCTTTGCAGAAAAACAGCCCCAAAGCATGATGTTTCCACCCCCATGCTTAACAGTAGGTATGGTGTTCTTGGGATGCAACTCAGCATTTTTTTTCCTCCAAACATGGCGAGTGGACTTGAGTACCAAAAAGCTCTATTTTTGGTCTCATCTGACCACATGACCTCCCATGCCTCCTCTAGTCATTGGCAAACTTGAAATGGGCCTGTACATGTGCTGGCATGAGCAGGGGGACCTTGAATGCCCTGCATGATTTTGAACCATGATGGCATAGTGTGTTACTAATGGTTCTCTTTGAGCCAGGTGCAATTAATACAAGTAATTAGTGCAGAATAGGAGGGCTTCTTAAAGAAGAACTAACAGGTCTGTAAAAGCCAGAATTCTTGCTGGTTGTTTATTGACCAAATACTTATTTTCCACAATAATTTAAAAATAAATTCTTTAAAAATCCTACAATGTGATTTCCTAGGTTTTCTTTTTCTCATTTGTCTCTTATAGTTGAAGTGTACCTATGATGAAAATTACAGACCTCTCTCGTCTTTCTAAGTAGGATAACTTGCACAATCACTGGCTGACCAAATACTTTTTTCCCCACTGTATATAAATATATTTTGACTGATTGATATACCACAGTGGATCAAATCCAGCAGATGACATGGCTCCCCAAACCATCCCTGATTGAAGATACTTCACACTAGAGCTTAAGCAGCTTCGATTGTGTGTCTCTCCACTCTTCACTCCAGACACTGGGAACCTGATTTTCAAATGAAATACAAAATGTACTTACAGTGATGGTTTAAGGAGCCATGTCATCTGCTGGTGTTGGCCCAAGGTGTTATATCAAGTCTAAAAGCGTAGTCATCTACCTGGACATTTTAGAGCACGACATGCTTCCTCTGCTGACAAGCTTTATGGAGATTCAGATTTCAGACTGCCAAAAGTACCAAAACCTGGTTTAATAACACAGTATCACTGTGCTTGATTGGCCAGTAAACTCACCTGACCTAAACCACATAGAGAATCTATGACCTATAGTCAAGAGGAAGATGAGAGACACCAGTCCCAACAATGCAGATAAGCTGAAGGCCACTATTAAAGTAACCTGGGCTTCCATACCACCTCAATAGTGCCACAGGCTGATCACCTGCATGCAATGCCACATTGATGCAGTAATTCATGCAAAAGGAGCCCAAACCAAGTGCTGAGTGCATATACTGTACAAAGTACATGCTTTTCAGTAAAACAATATTTATGTATTAAACATCATTTTTAATAGCAATATTATATAGTTTTGTAATATTTTGTGCCTTTTGAGTTTTCATTGGCTGTCAACCATAATCATCAACATTAAAAGAAATAAACACTTGAAATAGACACTCTGTGTAAAAATCTATATAAAACATAAGTTTCACTTTTTGAACTTGTTGATGATATTCTATTTTTTGTGATGCACCTGTATACAACCAATGCACACATGGTCAATTTTCTATGATGAGCCTGAGCAAGTACAACATGCTATTGCAAAAACATTCCCTGGGCAAGACTCAGAATCTTACATTCAACTACATCTGTAATGTGAATTAATGGCAAGACGCATGAGATGAGAGCACCACCCATGTGCATATGTAGGAAAAAAAATCACCAGAACATTTTATATAAAGATAAACACAAACACACAAAAATCCATGTTTGTTTTTGTATTGTGTCAGGACAATGGGTCATATTGTATGTATGTCCTATTTTAATTATACTGTTTATGTACAATATCTATACATTATGAGAATAGTCTTGTCTTGAGGAAATGTCTTATGTGGAGGAATTGCTGGTCCAATGATCCAATGAAGGGTAAGGTTAGGGTAAGGTTTAGGTGTACGCAGTTTACCTACTGTGGAAATTCAGTTCACTACAAAGTATGTGTGTTGTGTCTGAGTCAGCTGATGGGCAACAGGAAAAAAAGACACCAGAATACATAGAATACCCTCACTTCTCACATGCTTTCCCCCTCTCACACACTTTAGTTGGTATGTGGAATGGCAAAAGAATATCATGTGGTTACACTCCTTCTCCAAAACCTCTCTGAACCTGGATTGGTCATCATTCACACTCCGTGCTGCAGGACACTCACTCGTGCAAACAAACATAGGCACAAAGCAACACACACACATACACAACCACATGACTTTATACTATTGACATATGTCAACATGATGTTTATATATAGGCAGTCATCACTGACAAAAAGCAAGAGAGTTGACAATGGCCGTGTGAAGATAACGAGAAGAATGAATACTGCTGGAGAAAGGAAAAGGCACTGACCCAAACCATGTGTCTCTCTCACTTCACACCCCACCAGCATATAGGCGCCGTGCACAGTGGCAGGCCTAAGCACATCTCCCCCTCACGTCTCTGTCCACCTCTGTCAAAGCCTAGCACCAATGCTCCTGCTGGGAGCAGAAAGTTAGCGCTCAGCTCAGGTTACAAACTACAGCCATCACAAGGAAGCCTGTACTGTGTTCCACCCTCTTACTCCTCAAGACCTCCAGCATAGTGCTGCTGCGGGGCACAGACAAACCAGACCCAGCTGACCTCTACCTGCAGGGGGTGGTGACGAGCATCTAGCACCATGGGTGCTAGGAGAATGGACTGGAAGCTTGGCCTCCCACAGATCTTAAGGAGTCTTTTAAGTATGTAGTATATTTGGAAAGTTTTTTGAAAAGCTGTCAGTAATGTAATTTCAGTATATTGATTATTTTGATAATTGTTTTAATAATCAGAGGTATAAAATGCCAAATAAAAGTAATGTAATTAATTGAACAACAACAAGTCATATGCAGAGTATATTAAAACACCAGAGCTACATTCCCAAAGTTAGGCTGGAGTCTAGTTAGTAGTGTCCTCTCAGTGTAGCAATGTTCTAAGAAAGATCTTATGAAGGCTAGTCATTTGTATCTCATTCTGCAAAATAGAATGGTCTGCAGAGACAATGTTACCATATCACCAGAAAGCAAAATGGGTAGGATGTTTGATGGAGAAAATAGAGAAACTGCTGTTGTGGCTGGCACCAATTTCTTGAACAAAACTTGAATAAAAATATACAAATACATTTAAAAATCAATTTCAATGGAGTTTGATACAGCAATGGTATGAGCTACTACTATTTCTTCTAAAGTTCACTTGGTTCAGAAACATATGCAAAAAATTGTCCGTATTTCTCGGTTGTATTTGAAGAATTTTTCTTTTTGGAACAGTCATTTAAAGCCCTATTCAGGTATTTTTAGGATTAGGGGAATGCCTGAAATGAAACACCTGATTTTTCCCCCTGGGATGAAAAACAATATCTAGATGACATTAAATTGACTACAAGGCTAGTAAGTTTCTGATGGGTTGTTTTTTTTTTACAAACTTGATTTGTCATGTGATAATGAACATTTACTCACTTATACATTTTTTTATGTATATTGTTATTTGATTTATATTGTTCTTCTTCTTCTTCTTCCTCTGTTTTTTCGTACTGCTTTTTGTCCCACAGATATCAATATCATTCCAACTCCAAATGTTTCAGTCTGTTTGTGTTATCTAGGTTTGTATACAGAATTTATCAGATGCTCAGTTTTTCTAAAAACTTTCTTAATGTTGCATCTTTTCCCATTAAGAATGAATGGGGAGCAAAAGTGCACAACCATCTACTGTACTTCTGCTTGATCAATTTACAATTCATTTCAAAAGCATTATATCAGGGCAGGCCCCAGAGCACAAATTCAATGTTGTTTTGACCCGCACTCATTTATTTGTTATTTTACTTCCATCCCTTGTTTATCCCATTGACTCCCATTCATTTTTGCACATACCAAATCCCAGGCTTCCTTTTACTTGACAGCCACGAAACTATGTACTTCTTCAGGGCAGTTCCCCAAGCTGTGATCCACTGCTATACTGACCCATACTCCTTCTTGTTGTTTTTCATCTCTCATTTCTCCTGTTCACTCTCACACATTTGCACATATGCTCATATGCACAAGCCAGAGAGTTTCTGTGCCCCGACAGCTCCCAAAATTTATATACTCCATCACAGAGCTCTAGTCCGTAACAGAGCTCTAGTCCAGAGCCATACTGACCTGCACTTCTCTATTTGTTGTTTTTTCATACCTTGTTACTTGACTTCAACTACACCTAGTATCCTTTTTGAACATGTGTGGAACCACTTAGAACACTTGATACACAATGGCAACCTTCTAACAACACCTTAGCAACACATCCCTTTCTAAAGAAACACTTCAGCAACCAACAGCTATAACATAGCAACACCTTAGCAACCAACAGCTCTTTCATAGCAACACCTTAGCAACCAACAGCTATACCATAGCAACACTTTAGCAAACCCTTAGCAACACCTACTGGCATAACCAACCATCTGCACCTTAGATTTAAAGTTTGGGTTACTTAATATAAGATATTTAAGTTCAAAAGCACATATTGTGAATGAAATTATAAGAGATCAGAAATTCAATATTTTTTGCCTTACCAAAATATGGACTAGACCTGATGAATATTTAGCACTAAATGAAGCCACCCCAGAAATTTATAATTGTGTTCACAGTCTGAGATTGTCAGGAACTGGAGGCGGTGTAGGTATAATCTACCATAACACTACATTAATCAGAAATACTGTGAGACTTTTAATTCCTTTGAAATTATTTCAGTTAACATTTCCAATGCAGCTACAAATAAAGTTGCATTCTCATTATTTAATATATGCAGGCCTCTGGGGGCCCTACTCAGAATTCTTAAAAGAATTGAGTGACTTCCTGTCAAGCGTAGTAGTGTATAGTGATAAAGTAATAATTTTTTAATTTATCAATTCCTGTTTACTCTTCATTAAACCCAATGGAATTATAAAGACTGACTGACTGTTTAAGAAATACCTTCAGTTCAACATTCAGCACACCTTAAAAATAAAAAGAGGAAACAGAAAAAGCTTGCCCAATGGTATAATGGTCAAACTCATACCTTAAAACAAGTAGTTCAGAAACTAGAGTTAAATGGCGGTCAACAAAACTAGAAATATTCCATTGAGCGTGGAAAAACAGCTTAACTGAGCATAGAAAAGCTCTCAACAAAGCACTCTCAGAATATCTGGCATCACTGATTGGAACCAATATAAACAAACTTAGAGTACTTTTTAGTGTGATTTCTAAACTTACAAAAAATCATGCAGAAACTGAACCTCTAATTCCAGCTAATCTTACCAGTAATACCTTTATGGACTTTTTCAATAATAAAATAGAAAACATTAGACAAAAATCTACATCTGTAGCCTTAACCACAAGCTGTCTGCTATCAGACTTAGATGAGATTGAACAAAACACAGCTGTGGAAGACATGTTGGAAGCTTTTAATCCAATAACACAACTAGATCTGGAGAAAATTGCTTTGTCAAACATTACAAACTGCAGACTTCATGCAAGTCCTTCAAAACTACTTAAAGAAACACTCTAAGTTACAATTAAACCTATTTTAACAATAATAAACTCATCCCTTAGCTTAGGACAAGTACTCACAGCTTTTAAACTAGCAATAATTAAACCTTTGATCAAGAAGTCAAATCTAGATCCTAATATATTGTCCAATTATAGACCTATTTCTAATTTACCATATGTGTAAAATTTTTGGAGAAAGCTGTGGCCCAACAACTTTGCTCATATTTGCATAAAAGCCACAATAATATAACGTTCCAATCTGAATTTAGACCTCATCATAGCACTGAGACAGCTCTTATTAAGATAACAAATGATCTTCTTCTTGTCTCTGATCAAGGCTTCTTATCCTTGTTAGTTTTACTTGATCTAAGTGCAGTTTTTGATACAATAAACCACAATATTCTCCAAAAAAGACTAGAGAATATGGTTGGAATTACAGGAACAGCCCTAATGTGGTTCAAATCTTACCTAACAGAATGTTACCAATTTGTAAATGTTAATGATGTATCATCCAACAGTACAGAGGTGAGATATGGAATTCCACAAGGATCTATCTTAGGACCTTTATTATTTATAATTTATATGCTGCCAGTTAGGCTATGTTATAAGCAAACATAATATTAGTTTTCACTGTTACGCAGATGATACACAACTTTATATATCAGCTATAGTGTATCACAAAAGTGAGTACACTCCTCACATTTCTGCAGATATTTAAGTACATCTTTTCATGGGACAAAAAGGGGTGTATTCACTTTTGTTGCCGGTGGTTTAGACATTAATGGCTATAGTTATTTTGAGGGAAGAATAAATTTACACTGTTATATAAGCTGCACATAGACTACTTTTCATTGTATCAAAGTGTCACTGTGTCAGTGTTGTCCCATGAAAAGATATACTTAAATATCTGCAGAAATGTGAGGAGTGTACTCACTTTTGTGATACACTGTAAACCTGATGACAGAATTAGATTAAAGAAAATGGAGGACTGTGTAAAAGATGTGAAATGCTGGATGTTGGATATCTTCCTCCTTTTAAATAGTGACAAAACAGAGGTTCTTCTTCTGGGCCCAAACACCACATGAAATAAATGATCAGAATTAAGGTTAAATCTGGATAACTTCACTGTTACACCTGGTTTAGTAACAACATTTTTAGTGTCATAAGTGACTCAGATTTATCATTTGATCAGCACATAACTAAAACTACCAGAACAGCTTTTCTACATCTCCGTAATATTTCCAAGTTAAGAAATGCCTTATCCCTACATGATGCAGAAAAATTGGTACATGTGATTATTACTTTAAGGCTAGATTATTGCAATGCACTATTATCAGGATGTTCTAGCAGAAACCTAAATTAACTTCAAATCATTCAAAATGCGGCAGCCAGGGTTCTTACTAAAACCAGAAAATTTTATCATATTAGCCCAGTTCTATCAGTACTACACTGGCTTCCAGTTAAATTTAGAATTGAATATAAAATTATTTAGTGAGGTATAAAGCCCTACATGGGCTCATGCCCAAGTATCTACAAGACCTTATTTCCTATTATGAGCCATCTCGTTTACTTAGATAACAAGGTGCTGGCTTCTTGAAAGTTCCCATAATTCAGATAGCAACACCTTAGCAACCACCTAACAACCACTTACCAATACCACAGCAAACCCCCCATAGATACCATAGTAAATCCTTAGCAAGCACCTAGCAACACCTTAACAACCATGATAGATACCATAGCCACACCTTAGTAACCACCTAACAACCACTTAGCAACACCATACAATCCATCATGGATACCATAGTAACACCTTAGCAACCTTAGCAAGAGGGAAAAATGCTTAAGAATGCTTGAGACAGAGAGATGTGCCTGATTAAAGCCTGTCTGTCATGTTCCATCACACAGAGTATGTGTGAGTTAGTGATGGGTTGTTCATGAATGAAATGGCTCTTAGAGGCAGATCTTTGAAGTGAACATCAGAGCCAAGTCATTTCTGGGAGCCTGATCCATTTTTTCCTCTTTTTTTCTGTTGAACTCGAACAGGATTGGTCAGTTACACCATGTGTGCCGTCATCTGTGTCTACCCAACAACGAGAGGGAAGGACCAGGGGAAGGGCAGAGGTTGCAAACTGCAGGAGCACACACAGAAAAGGAGAAAGAAAACCTGCAAAAAGACAACTCTCTGCATATGGAGGATGAAAAAAATGAAAAGTATAAGTAAATAAAGGCATATATAAATACATACACATAAATAATTGTATAGACAAATTTAATTTGAAGGTGAAATTAGAGTCAGGTGTTTTCAATTACTGGGATGACAATCAGGTGTGAGTGGGTACCCTGTTTTATTTAAAGAACAATGATCTATCTAAGTCTGCACTTCACAACATGTTTGTGGAAGTGTATCATGGCACAAACAAAGGAGATTTCTGAGGACATCAGAACAAGAGTTGTTGATGCTCATCAGACTGAAAAAGTTTACAAAAACATCTTTAAAAAGTTTGGACTCCAATCTGCAGTCAGACAGATTGTGTTCAAATAAAGGAAATTCAAGACCATTGCTACCCTCCCCAGGAGTGGTCGACCAACAAAGATCACTCCAAGAGCAAGGCGTTTAATAGTTGGTGTGGTCACAAAGGACTCCAGAGTAACTTCTAAGCAACTGAAAGGCTCTCTCATGTTGGCTAATGTTAATGTTCATGAATCCACCATCAGGAGAACACTGAACAACAATGGTGTGCATAGAAGCGTTGCAAGAAGAAAGCCACTGCTCTCCAAAATGAACATTGATGCTTTTCTGCAGTTTGCTAAAGATCACATGGACAAACCAAAAGGCTACTGGAAGAATGTTTTGTGGATGGATGAGACCAAAACAGAACTCTTTTGTGTAAATAAAAATCTTTATGTTTGGAGAAAGGAAAACACTGCATTCCAGCATAATAACCTTATCCTATCTGTGAAACATGGTGGTGAGCCCAAATCACAAGGCACGCAACCACCATTACTGCCTCCCACACAGGTGGTGAGCCCATGTGGGAGTCAATCCATGTAGCTCCTTCAGACTGAATCTGGCCAGCCCCCATGGGTAGAAGTCCAACCACCAAGCAGTCGCTAACCCTATTGGGATGTGGGGTCTTGATATTTTTTTGATCACTTGTGTCTGGCCTGTCACCTAGGACCAATTTTTCTTGGGAGACTCTACCAGGCGCTATTGCCCCAGACAACCTTGCTCCTAGGATCATGCAGGCATGCAAACCCCTCCACCATGATAAGGTAGCAATCCAAGGAGGGGTGCCCTACACTTTGTGGATTATTATTATTATTATTACTATTACAATTAGAATTTTATTTGTAAGTGTCTTTCATGATACCCAAAGACAACTATTGTACAAGTGTACAATAGTACAGTGATAAGCCAATAATACTTAAATAACATCATTAATCTAGTCATTGTACCTCTGCATGAACAACACAGGCAACACTAATGTAATCTTCATGGATGACAATGCTCCAGCTCATCAGAAAAAGGCTGTTGCTTTCACCAGAAAACCTATGGGATCAACTGAGTCGCTGAGTCGTAACTCTATACCCCAGAACTTCAATGACCTGAAAGCTGCCTGAAGAATTGGATGCTATGCCTCAGCAAACAATAAGTTGACTTGTGAACAGCATGAGACAATGTTATCAAGCTGTAATTGATGTTCAAGGGCACATGACACATTATTGAGACATTGAAATTTTTTGTTGGGGTTCACCCACCACTGTTGTTAGATTTTGTTTCAGTAAATTGTTTGAGATGAGGAAACCACCACTGCTTGATTCTACTTAAATGCCCTATTTTCATAATATAAAATCACTATAGATAGATAGATAGATAGATAGATAGATAGATAGATAGATAGATAGATAGATAGATAGATAGATAGATAGATAGTCAGTCAGTCAGTCAGACAGACAGACTAGGTAGGTTGTAAGCAATTAGCCATTATTCTACACCAGCATTGTATCAGTGTCACTTGACTTGCATGTAAAATAATTATACTTTGAAATTACCAAATTGTGAGTTCTGTACTACATTTGTGATTCATGATAAAATCAAATTATTTGCCAGTAAGATTTCACTTGTGAAATGTGTACATGTTCACATGCTGATGGAGTAGTGTGGGCTGCTGTTTCTTGAGCATGCTTGCAGCCTGCCACAATTCTATTGGCATACTCCCACCTGTCAACACCTTCAGCTTTGTAATCCAAACAGCTTTTATACACATACACACACACACACACACACACACCTTGATCTCCAGAGCTCGACATCCAACCACTATCCCCTGCTTTTCCATTTCTGCCCAATCCTTTCCTTGGCTCCCTTTTGAAGCTGCTTGAGGGGTCAGAGGACTTGAGCACAAATCATCTTAAGCTAAGAGAGCATGTGGCGCAAGAGAGGAGAAAGGAGGCTGAAAGCATGTGGGTCTGGTTGGAGGGAGGCAGCAAAACACAAATCTCTGAAAAAAACTTTTCACTCGACCTTGTTTTTAGCCAGTAGAGAGTGGCTGGTGATCAGCTGCAGTACCCAAACAGAGAGTGGGGTTAAGAGGGTGCACTCATTGCTTGCTGACACTCTGGGTCTTTGGGTTTACTTTAACAGTCTTGTTCCATGTCTTCACTCCACTCAGAGGACATGAGAGTCTGTTTAGAGTTCCCTATTGCCTGCTGAGCCTGGACACTGGGATTTATGCCCGGATGCCCAACACCCTCAGCGCACTGCACTCCTTTGATAGACAGAGGGCACACCATAGATCTTCAGAATTCAAAACAATCTGATTTTTTATTTTTATAATTTTATATCTTTACTTGACTCCACATTTATGGTTATGCTATGGTCAGGCCAGACCATGACCCAAAGTATGAGACTTTAGAAATCACATTAGTTACTGATAATAAAAAGCAAGATTTAATTTGATATTACTATGTCTAATTGATTTCACTCTTGACTCACTAAAACATGCAGATTCAGAACCCTCAATTAATTGTACATTTATGTGTCCATGTTGAAATGAAAGACTTACAGAGATATTCAACATCATTTTCAGAAAATACTGGAGGGGTATACGGGTAATAATGAGATAGTGTGCAAAATGAAAATAAATACAAAATGCAATTATGTGTAAACATTTAAACCGTAAATTTAGCATGTTTCAACATATTTGTATTTTTAATTTCATAATGTGGAAAGTCTTTTTAAAAAGTGGCTGCATGCAGGCCAGTTTAGCATGTGAGCTCTTTTACTACAAATCCATGCTGTTTTGTTATATGCAGAATATAATTTGGCTTGTCTCACTGAAATATACAAGGCCTTCCCTGCAAATGAAATTTGGGTGGCAGAATAGGCTTCAAAACCTGTATATATGCTTCAGCATTAATTTTGTCTTCACATATAATGTAAAATTCACACTGCCATATCTTATCATCTAATCATCATTAGCCATATCTCGTGTATATGGAGATTTCTCCATAGTCTCTAAGTCTTTGAATAATATTATGTGCTGTACGTGATGAAATTCCATTCAATTTTACATTAAGAAATGTTATATATGAATAGTGAACCTCCACATTTTATATCCAGAAATGTCACTGATCTGCTACTGATCTCACTGCTACCAAATTAAAAATGGTTATATATAAAATTTCTCACTTTGTACATTTGTACTATTTTCAATATACAGGATCTAAGACTGGTTACTGTATTTCTCTTTCCAAAATTAAACACTATACAGTACTACCCATAAGCCATAAGCACTTAAGCAGATTCTTTAAACCCTGTAGCTTGACAATATGTGTTTGTGCTTGTAAAAAAAAACAATATATCTTTAAAATAAAGCAAATCAACTTCAATACAATAAATAGTAACATGATTTTTTTATTTCAACAAAAGAATATATATTTGAAGAGCTAGTTTGAAAAACAAAGGTTAGTTCTAATATTCTCCTCAGTGCTCCTATGTCATCACATGAATTTGTTTAATTCCATGAGTATGCTTGTTTTAACATAATGAAATACTGATTAACCAAAAGAGATTTATACCAAACTGTTACTGTATTTATTACATCTACTATATATTTTAACATAATGTAACAATTATGTAGCATTTCTACCAAGATTAATTAAGGAATTGTAGATGAATTTTCATCTTTGTGTTCATAAAGAACTTTCCAACTTCAAGACAAGTCATTCCAAATTCTTAGCCTGTAAGAAACGTGATGTGTCTCTTGAATAAGGAAGCTATCACATAAAGTACCAGTTATTTACACATATATTACTGGATACAATATCACATATTTCAATTTTCTTAATTATTTTCAGTTAAAGTCAGTGAAGAACTAATATATTTACATTGTGAATGCTTACAGTCTTACTTGGCATTTTGTCTAAATACTACACTTTAAAAGCAACAGATATTATATTAAAACCACATAATATCACTTGAATCATATTTCAGAAACTACACAAACTACTACTACTGGAACAGGTGTTACTTTAGCATTGCAAGGTCAGGACAGTTGCATTTTGGCAGCAGTTGTTTTTGCTGAAAGTGCCACCCACATCATAAATAATGATAGCAGCACCTTTTGTTTTTAACATAATTACTGTACATATATATATATATATATATATATATATTCATTTTTTGCACATTGCTACAAAAAATACATTTAACCAATGCTGTATCCTCTTACGTTTAAAATAATGTAACATAATGACTACATTTGTATTAATTTACAATATTTGCATTTCCACACAATGTCTGCTGAAACTATTTGTCAAATAGTTATATTGTGTTCCTATACCACTATCATACTGTTGTGTGTTATGGTGCCATCCTATATATTATACTCTGTTCTGGAGGAAGGTTGTTTTATTTCACTCTGTACTTGAATATACATGTAGCTGAAATGTCACTAAGGCCTCACTTGACTTGACTGGACTGGACTTGGTTAGTGTACTTCAGACCACCTGACATCTTCACATTTGTTCTGAGTGGAGGTCAATAAGAAACTGGGTGAATACATCCATCAAAAGTAAATAAGACTGGTCTCTGACTGATCTCTTTCAAACTTTCAAAACAGTGGGTTAAGTAAATAAAAAGTTTTTTTTCCTGAATACAGAAAAGTTAAAATGGGCATACCATAAATTAATCAAGACTATGCATCTTGCATTAAATGTAAATGAACAATGTGAAGCTTTCTAAGTCAGAAAAAACTGTGATTAGCATTAAGTATAGGAAAGTATAAGAAGGAGAAACAAGCAACCCTCAGCTGGCCAGCAGTCAACCACCAGCTTGGCAACTTCTGAAAGCAGTGAATGCTGCAGAAGAGCTATGGACATGTTTGGATGAAAAGATACTTGGAGGAATTCTGCCAAATCAATACTCTTGGCCAGTGCAGAAAAAAAGTACAAAGATAAGGTGGGGGGACAGTCTCAGTAGAACTGTGGGCAGGGGTACTTGGGGGGTAAAGTATCACTTTCATTCTCACTTGGCCGAGGAGCAGAATTTCAGGGGAGGGTCCCAGTTCTTTTTTCATTCCAGATTGCTCTGTTGTCCCCTTTTCTCCACATTCTTGACACAAATAAGAGGATTAAGGGAAAGAGCTTCCGTTGAGAACAAAGCAGTAGGGGGCTGAGTGTCACAGTTAGTGATAAAAGTGTGGGACTCAGTCGACTGACCAGTGCGGAAACATGGGGCTCGCACACTTAATCCCATTAGAAGATGAAGAGGACACAGAGAACTGAGGTCTGCAGAGTCTGGGTGGGGTATTGATGGTGTTCTAGTTTGAGAAGAAGTTTGTTGAGGTGATAGGTGGATGGAATTTCTTTCAGTTAACAGCTGTGCCTTGTTAAGAGTTAATGACATTTCTCGCCCTCTTAATGTTGAGACATCAGTTGTGTGTCTATTTTGAAGAATCTAAAATCTAAAACATGTTTTGGTTTGTTTAACACTTTTAAGTTTACTATATGATTCCTTATGTGTTCCTTCATAGTCTGGATGACTTCAGTATTCATTTATAATGTAGGAGAAAAATAAGAAATAAATAAAAACATTGAATGAGAATCCAATGTGTCCATACTTTTGACTGGTACTGTATATATAGACATATATACATTAAGTGGCAGTTAAAAGTTACTGTGCATGTTAACCATGTCCAGAAATAGCATCAGTGAAATAGCATCTGGGATGGACCATCAAACTGTGTAAATGTATACTGTGGTCAGGTAAATCAGTACTGTAGAAGATGCATATCTCAATCTCAGGTCTCTATTTTGTTTACTACTACTTGTTATTTCTTAGTTTATAATGGAGAAATTATGGAGAATATCCTTTAAGTTTCCTGAGCCATCTGGAGAACAACATGTGAGCAATATGTTTACCACTAAGCAGTGCTTCACACTGTTCATGAGTTCTTGAGTTGAGTGGTCTCAGAAACATGAGGGTTTCATGCACATTGTACTCAGCTGCACCCTGGTCTTCATGTGGTAGTAGAATGTGGAAGGGAGGTGTGAGAGAAGGTCTCCAAGTACACAGCACCTCAGCAGCAGCTCTTAGCAGGTGAGTGGGACCCTCTCCTCACACATTTGTGAGGGCAACAGGGGGATGGTGCTACTTAAATAGACAGCTCCAATCCCACAATGAAAGAGAGAGAGAGAGAGAGAGAGAGAGAGAGAGAGAGAGAGAGAGATTGAGAGAGAGAGAGAGAGAGAGAGAGAGAGAGAGAGAGAGAGAGAGAGAGAGAGAGAGAGAGAGAGAGAAAGAGACCTATCCCTAGTTTTACTTATTATTATTTTGCTGAACTCCTTCATACCTGTACACTTACCATTTTAAAATAAAGATTCCTCACTGAAGTTTGACTTGGAAATCCTAAAGTACTTCTAGGCAAAAAAAACTTGTAATTGCTATATAACGTTTGATTAAGTTATTTCAACTTTAAAATCTTGCCCACCTTTCATTTGCAAAAAAGGACAAGAACACAATTTTGACAGTCAGTATGTGTGTGTGGAGAGAGAGAGAGAGAGAGAGAGAGAGAGAGAGAGAGAGAGAGACAGAGACAGAGAGAGAGAGAGAGAGAGAGAGAGAGAGACAGAGAGAGAGACAGAGAGAGACAGAGAGAGAGAGAGAGAGAGAGAGAGAGAGAGAGAGAGAGAGAGAGAGAGAGAGAGAGAGAAAGAGAGACAACTCACAGGCAGAGTGAGGGGAGGCTTAACAAGCACATTACATCCACTCTCCAAGCAGCCAAAAGTGAAGAGAGATGAAAAATCTCACACACATGCCAAACCCAGGAGAGAAATCACATACAAACACCCTCAGTGCCTCATCCTCATTCCAGCATTTGGACAGCATTTGTGTGTGTGTGTGTGTGTGTGTGTGTGTGTGTGTGTGTGTGTGTGTGTGTGTGTTAATTATGGGCAATTAATGTCCAATCACTGAAAATAAACATATTTTAAAGGAATGCACAAACATCAACAACCTCTTTAAGATGTTGAATTGAACAGAGCTACTGTCTATAGGTTCAAAATACCCCAGCATTCTTAATGCAATCCCAAAATGCAAGCAGTGGCACAGCTGCTGGCAAACTATGACCACTAGCCATTTTCACATACACAGCATTTTCCTTTACTGGATGAACACAGTGTTGAACGAACATCCACCATGTTTGATTAACACCTGTGTTAGATTATGTTAGACCCAACACTAATCATGTAAGTGTTAAATCAACACTTTAATAATAATAATAATAATAATAATAATAATAATAATTAATTAATTAATTAATTAATTATATTATTTTATTTTTTTCAAATGCAAAATGTTTTAAATACAATAGTCAAAGAATTCAAACAAGTCAAATAAGTTTTTTTTTTTTGAGTGAACATTGTGGATTTGAAAACCCATTGGTCTACAATCTATCAACAAACTCCTCTCAGAAAATACCATGCACGAGAAAGAATTTTAACAGCAACAACATAGAGATCGTAGCTTTATGTAGAAAACAGCACAATACGCAAAAATAGGTCTGAATAATTCTGAAAGTCACTGTATATTTTAATAATTATTGTAATTAGAATTGTCTATACACATTTTTCTGAAATCGTGTGCAAACATTGCATTTTGGGAACAAAAGACTTAAAATAGTAAGTCTTATTGAGTAAGTTTTTAGTATAAAAACGTTTTTATAGCAACATCACGAGCAAGTTTAACATATTTGCATTTGAGATTTTTTGTTATTTAATCAGTTCGTGGTAAGCATAAAATTTGCGACTATGCAAAAGTGCACAAAAAATTGTTAGAAATATGCGATATTTTAGAATGAAAACATTAAAAAAAATTAAAAAAAACATTAAATAATTCAAAATATCAGGGGTCAAGAATTAAGTTAATTTTACACTAAAATATGTGTCTAGTATTTACATTGTCTATTGTAAAATATGTTAACATAGCTACTAATTTACTTATTATTTAATGACATTTTAGAGTTTAGTGCAAATACCATGTAGTTTTAGCAGCTCGGTTAAGCTATCGCAGGCCTCCCAGTTCTGCTTCTTGGGGTAAGGATATAATGTATAAAATTTTGAGCTGTTGAACTGGTCATGATATCTGATGAAAAACGGACAGGCAGAGCGGCGTATGTAGTCCACTGTCCGCTGCCAGTCTCCACCAGCGAGCAATAATGTCCTGGCCGTGTTTAAGGCACCAGGACAAAAGACCTTAAAAAGTTGGTGACATGCGTGAAGAGCAACAGTAGAGTGACCCCCCTGCACACTAAAGCGCCCCTTGATGTCTACACGTGTCCAAAAAAAACGACCAAATGCAGAGGTCTTACAAACAAATTCATCTCTAACATTATTGAATTGTTATACACTGCGATTACAAGCACAGAGATCTCCGGCAGAACAGGACCGTTACAGTTCATTATTTTTGGTGTATCAGAGTGTTTATTAATATATCATATAAAAACAATAAAATACGAAATGATGATGGTGATGATTATTATTTTTATTATTATTATTATTATTATTATTATTATTATTATATGGGCCGAAACCTATTCTTTCATTTTGGATATATTATTTTGCAATACAGAACTACAATAAAGAGCTAATTATTTATCGCATTATACACTATTTCTATTTCTGCTACTACTACTACTACTACTACTACTACTACTACTACTACTACTACTAATAATAATAATAATAATAATAATAATAATAATAATAATAGTAATAATAATAATAATAATAATAATAATAATAATAGCAATTATGTTATTTCTGTAATATTTAGATAAATAAAAGCAGAAGATTTTTGTTCACTGCACCCCTGGATGGATACTTATGAACATTTAACAGAGCAGGCTAAAGGCACTGGAAAGGATGTGTTTCTTACTGTTGGTAGTCATGTCTGCAGTAAACTTTGTGATCTCTGCAGTAGCAGCTCACAGTGAGCGGCTGCTGACACACTGCGCACTGCAAACACTCCTCGTGCCAGGAGGACTCGTTTACGCGCAAGAGGAAGCGGTCAGAGATGGGTCTCTGGCATCCTGCACACACATTCTGAGGATGGCATTCGGCACCTGGTGGGTTAAAATGTACAAGTACTATAAACATGTCTGGACCAAAACAATGCCATAAGTTTCTTGTAAATACGAAAACTAAGAAAATAAGTTATAGCGGGCTGCTGATACAAATCTGAATAAAACTCACCAAGCATCACTTCTAACGAGGTAGGTCCTGTTCGTAACTGTTCTTCAATTTTTATCCCGTCTAGCATGTTGACGTAAGACGTCTGACTTCCCGCAGAAGTATATCTCCTTATCGCCCTGTGATCTGCTTCACTGTCCATAACAATCAAAGCGATTCTGTCCTATAAGTAGTCCTTAGAGCTCCTCACACAGAAAGAACAAGCTGTTGATTTCTGCGAATGAATAGAACAGTGAATAAGCTTGGCTCCAGCACTATATGCTAAAGTAACCACAATAAAAGCTCTTCGGGGCTTTAAGTTTGATTCGGAGATTCATCGAGTTCAGAGAAAAGGGGCATGGATCTGTCATGAGAGCCTCGGATGATGCGTCACGGACGGTCAGATCCGTATAACCATACTCAGGTTTTCTATGAAATAAAACTGGTGTCTCATGTGAATCAAAAGAAAGACCTGATCTGTCAGAGGACAGCGAAAATAAGAAAATAAGGAGGAGGTCGAGCTCGAGAGTGAACTAACCATAGAGCTGCATCCCTCCCACCCGTCCGTTGCGTCACTTTCACCTACAGACGCTCTATTTATTCATTGTTTATTTATTTATTGCTTTATTTACCCATACTACGAGAATTTCCGTCAGTCTTTGACATGATTGGCGAGTTGTTCAGTTTGTCAGCTCACTAGTATGAGCTGCTAGCCAATCCTTGCGCGGAGAGTCGGGGCTTGTTGAAAAACCGGTGACGAAAGGTTAATTTTCTGTGCTGTAGTCAAGTGAATAATCACTAATCATTTTTCTACAGAAGTGATAAAAAATATAAATGCATGAATACTTTCACTTATGTTTAAGTATGTTCTAAATAATTATACATTAATGCAAGCAAATATATAAAAATATTAAGAATATAATAATAATAATAATAATAATAATAATAATAAGTATAAAATATTAAGTATAAAACGCGAAATATTAAGATTAAAAATAAAAACCTTTGTAAAAAAAATGAAACCATGTTTAAACCATCGCTCCTTTCAGGCAGATTTCTGGTTCCAGCTGGAGGTGCAGCTGTGAAACTGTCTCGGGGGTATATCTATATGATTAATAAAGGCAAAGATAAAAACGACATATAAGAATGGGCTTAAAATTAAACTACTTATCTACATCTCCTTTATCTCTCAGCATAATATCTTCTGCGCATACATTCACAAGGAGGCGTTTTTTTCACCCCCCAAATCTGTATTGATTCATTTCAGTGATAGATATCTCTGGGTAATAATATTGCCAGTTTACATCTTTATTACTTTTCACGTTAATATTCCTATAGATTTTAATAAAAATAGGTCGTTTTGAATAACCCTACCACCCCACACAGAAACCCCTTTCAATAACATTAGGAAGGTACGAAAAAACTAAGACACACACACACAAACGCACACAAACAAACAAACAGGTACGATATAAGTACTGTCTTGTTCTCAAAGGTACACTTTCCATCAAAGGTTCATTTTAGCCTCTTTGAGTACAGAATAGTACCGTAGTAAAAAAACCACGGGTACAACAATGGAAAGGTACTCTACTGCACCTCAATAAGGTACAGCCCCAACGACAACTTTTGTACTCTCAAATGTGTACTTAATTTTCTTAGTGAACATTTGTCAACCACAAAATAAAATAGCACGAAATAGTCCAACCTCGGCTTACATTAACGAATGAGGAACTAAGTAATCACTATGAATGTTCATCACTATTTATTTATTTTTTGTCAGTTATTGAGCATCAAACAGATCCAAATAGTGTTATAAATTAACTACACAGCTTTAACGTCAACAATCTAATATTGATAATAACTACAAAATTCGTAAATGCGTATCTTGCGAACTTTTAACGTGATTGAAACAAATATTTAATAATAATAAAACAGAGTCTGATTTCTTGTCTATCCTTCCCGTGATTTCTCTGCTCTTTCCTCAGGTCGGGTAGTCCACCTAAAGAATGATTCTTGAGTGAATTCCGTCCCCTAGCGTTTATAATGAGCAAGACAGATGATCTCCTTTTAACAATATGGAAGACTGAAGATACCAGTGTAAAATTAAATATAATTTCACTGAATACTACTTTTCTCATTTTTAAACTAAGCATTGTATATTATGTAGACTGCACATTTCGAAATGTATTAATTCCCACTTATTGTAATCACCTTTGTGTCATTATGTGTTAAATTCTCGTTGATGGACTCGGACTTTGCAAAATTTTTCTATTTTCTTAATTCAAACTCTTAGAATAATTATTCATTAGAACCTAAATAGTTTGTTTTAATAAATAAATAAGTAAATTTCAAGCACTCTATATAATTAATCCAATTCTTAGTAGGACAGCGGGTCTTCTGGCTATTGACTGCAACTGAAGGGAGTGCGGCCTAGCAGGCAAGTGGATCATAAATGCTGCATTCTTAATATAAAGCCCTCTCTTGACTCCTGCAGCCGCTGCTGAGCCGCCAGTGCTTGTTGGAGATGAGCCGGCTGAGGCTGAACCTGCTGAGGAGGCGCAGGCCGCAGAGGAGCCGGTGTTGGAGGAGAAGAAATGTGCTGAACAGGAGATTACTGATTAATCCAATCTAGATCTTAATATACAGTATTGCAAAATTACTGACCTATTTCAAATTTATGTCTAAAATTTTGGAGAAAGTTGTGGCCCAACTTTGCTCATATTTGCATAAAAAACACATTTATGAAAAGTTTCAATCTGGATTTAAAACCCATCATAGCACTGAGACAGCTCTTATGATAACAAATGATCATCTTCTTGCCTCTGATCAAGGCTGCTTATCCTTGTTAGTTTTACTTGATCTAAGTGCAGCTTTTGATACAATAGCCCACGCTATTCTCATAAGAGAGAACATGGTTGGAATTACATGAATTACAATCAGAAATACTTTATTGATCCCAGAGGTAAATTACTATATACAGTTTCTCCATTAATGGAATAAGAATAAAACAGAATAGAAGAATATTTTATAGAGAATAAAATAATGAACACTCTAATTATAATAGTTATTTACATCATACAGAAATTAGTTAAGCAGTTTATACACATTTAAATGTTGTTGTGGGTATGTATTTGAATTGTGATATGAACAGTGTCTGTGAAAAAGAATGAACCTGGATTAAGTGAAACCACAGGATCACTTGAGGGAGGAGTTATAGAGTTTAATGGTCACAGGTAAGAATGACCACCTGTGATGCTCTGTGGTGGATTCTGGGGGAATGAGTCTAGCACTGAATGTGCCCCTGTGTCTCTCCAGTGTGCTGTAGAGTGGGTGAGAGACATTGTCCATAATGGTCTGCAGCTTGGAGAGCATCCTCCTCTCTGTTACTGTCAACAGAAAGTCCAGCTCAACACCGACCACATCACCAGCCTTGTGGATCAGTTTATTCAGTCTGTTTGCGTCAGCCACCCTCAGTCTGTTTCCCCAGCATGCAACAGCATAGAGGATTGCACACGCCACCACAGACTCAAGATTTTTAGCATGGTCCTACAGATGTTAAAGGTCCTCAGGTGCCTCAGAAAATATAGACGACTTTGGGCCTTTTTGTAGAGAGCATCAGTGTTCTTACCCCAGTCCAGTTTATTGTTAATGTGGACTCCCAGATATTTGTAGTCCTCCACAGTGTCCACACTAACCCCCCTGATTGAAATAGGGGTCACCAGCGCCTTGTCCCACCTCAGGTCCACAACCAATTCCTTTGTCTTTGTCACGTTCAGCTGCAGATGGTTAAGCTCACACCATGTGACAAAGTCCTTCACCATCATCCTGTACTCCTCCTCATCACCCCTGCTGATACATCCAACTACTGCAGAGTCAACCGAGAACTTCTGAAGGTGGCAAGTCTCTGCACAGTAGCTGAAGTCCGTGGTGTAGAGGGTGAAGAGGAAGGGAGCGAGGACAGTCCCCTGAGGGGCCCCAGTGTTGCTGACCACTCTGTCAGACACACAGTGCTGCAGGCGTACAAACTGGTCTGCCAGTCAGGTAATCTACAATCCAGGACACCAGAGGGGCATCAACCTGCATCACAGTCACCTTGTCACCCAGAAGTGCAGGCTGGATAGTGTTGAATGCACTGGAGAAGTCAAAAAACAAAATCCTCACAGTGCTGGCTGGTTTATTCAGGTGGATGTAGACTTTGTTCAGCAGGTAGATGATGGTGTCCTCATCTCCCAAATGGGGCTGATAGGCAAACTGGAGGGGCTCCAGAAGTGGTTGAACAGTGGGCCGGAGCTGTTCCACGACAATCTTCTCCATGATTTTCATGATGTGGGACGTCAGCGCCACTGTTCTGTAGTCCTGGAAGTCACTGGGTCATGGTGTTTTTCAAACAGAAACAATGCAGGACATCTTCCACATCACGGGGACCCTCTGGAGACTCGGACTCATGGTGAAGACATGGTAAAGGAGTCTACACAGCTGATCTGCACAGGTTTTAAGCACCCTAGGATGTATCCCATCAAGCCCTGCAGCCTTATTCATGTGGAGTTCCCGTAGCTGTCTTCTCACTTGGTCAGAAGTTAGACTCACTGTGGCGGTGACATGTGGAGGTGTAAGGTGGGCCATCACAGGAGAGGGGTAGTCCATTAGGGGTATAAAGGAGGGTGTGAGCGATGGAGTGGTCAACCAGCAGCAGAAGATTCCAGACGGGGTGTAATGTCAAATCTGTTAACTGATTTCTTCAACTCATCATCATCTGACATCAAAGCTCTGCAGTGAACCCAAGTTTCAATGCAAGGTTTGGTGATTTATAAGTATTACTCTCCTGATCATAAATCCCTGCTGTTTCCTTGACACATAAAATTATGTTTTCAAAATTGGCTGCTTTTTAATGCTTCTTCTAGATTATGAATTGATGCTTTGTTGCAAAGGGTCATGAGCAATTTTCCTAATTCATGGAGCTTTTGTCTGATATATTTATGTTTAGTAGCATCATGGCCATGCTTACTAAACAAGGACTGGGCCAACTGTAAAATTTAGTAGTAATTTCTCACAGCTGCTGTGCCCTCATCCTGACTCATGTTTCTCAACATTTTCCAAACTCCATCTGATATGTTTTGTGACAATGAAGTGCATGATGCACCTAATCCAAGGATACGTCTTTTGCACACAGCTTTTCATCTAAGTCAGGCTTGTAATTACATCTCCTTGCATGCCTCCATATTCCTTCCTGATGAACATTCCACTGCAGTATATGCAGAATTCATATTTAGTTGAATCATCCTTGGTTTGTGACTTTTGTTTCACTTTCACAGATCCCAATCCCTGAGATATTACATCATTATTATGTTGGAAATTGCCCTTGATTTTAAGCTTTTCTAGCATTATTCGCCATGTTTTTGATCCTTTGGGAAGGGAAAGACTTTAGCAACTTCTGTTTCTTGATGTTCATGTACTTTCAAATGCCTAGTGTTTGGACTGTAGCTTTTTACAGACAAAACAGTAATTTTGTATGTGCTGCTTTGCCATGTCTTTTCAGAAATTTTGTTGAAAGAACCAATTACACATTTCTCCCAAGTCCAGAGTCGCCATCCCATGGGTCTTCAGTGGTTCAGCCCAGCATATTAGATGTTTAAAAACTCTATGCCACTACCATGTCACTGTCACAGCTGAGCTGTGATTGATCCGCTACTCAAATAATACCTACATTAAGCATGGCGGTTAATACTGAGCACACTTCACCAACGTGAGCTTTTTAAAGTTTTAGGGAACTGTATGGAAAGAAAACACTGATGTGTTCAAGAAATATGAGTATCTACAATATCTACAGACCATTTAGCAAATAATTATAACCTTTGTATACACTTTAATGGTAAAATTCAGTCCAGCTGCTGTGAATTACAAAGCCTGCGTTCCACCACGTTTGAAAATGCTGTATGAAGCAGATGTGGTGGGCGTGGCTCTGTCTCAGAGGCAGACTCAAAGCTGCTGTCAGTGACCAATGGAAATTCAAGGCTAACGCTGCCTTCTAAGTCCCACCCACATGTGAAAAGTGTTCCAAAAGTCAGAAGCAAAAAAATGAGGGGCAGAAGCAAAGAGAGATTCCAGAAGCAAAAAACCAAAAACAATGAAACCAAATTTTTTTAGAAAAAAAAAAAAAAAAATGAAAACATTGAAACCAAAAATGGTCAAAATGCAAACATAAAATTTAATGAAATAAACATTACATTTATATTTTATATGGTTTAATTTTTTTTGCATTCACAAGATGGATTTTGCTTGCATATTTATTTTTGCTATTGTGAAACTTTTGACACAAAATCACTCCATAATAAAGCATCCCCACATGAACTGCATACTTTTGGTTTAGGTCTGTTTTACAGTGTTCGCCTTATGCAGCAGTCTCCCACTGTAGGCATTTTCAGCCTTTTCCGCACAACAGTGTCTTCGTTTTCCGCCACTGCATCAGAGAGTAAAATAAATTGCGCCGCCATAAATCTTTGAAATGTGCATCAGTCATAACAGTCCCTCTAAAACAATACTACAAATTTGAAAGATAAACTGGATGTGGGACTGATAGGATAGCAGAAACATTTAAAATAGACAGACCTTGGTGATGTGAATTACATGAAAAACATTTTTAAAAATCGAATTATTCAAGTTACTCGAATAATTGCTTCAGCCCTAGTTAACTGTCAATATTTTGGGGTCTGCAAAAAAATTTGCTATGAATCACCCAAAGGTTTAAAACCACTTGACTAAAGCCCCAAAAGGAAGAAGCACTTGAATGAGAATGAGAATGTATGAGAATCCCATAGATGAAGAATTATTAAATGTATCTGGATGTCTGAATCTATGGTCAGTGATTTAAGTATGGTAGTGCAGTGTTGATTTCGTTAACGATAATTATGACGAAAAATATTCGTTGCATCCATTTTTTCACAACAAAAACGAGATGAGAACTAAATAAAAACTAATATTTTAAATGGGCCAGCTTTCTTCCACAATATTTGATGTCAACATGTTATTAAATGTAACAAAAATTAAAGGATATTGTTTTATTAAAAATAGCAGTGAGCAATCTAAAAAATATCTTTAATTTAGGGCTTTTTCACACCTGTAGTTTGTTTCTCTGGTCTGAATCAGACCGAGTTCGTTTAACTTGGAGCGTTTTCCACTGTTTTTTTTTTTTTTTGGTTTTGTTTTCACACAGGCACAAACCTAAATGCATCAAAATGCACCCCAACAAACCAAGTGAACACATTGTCTCCTCTCATTGGTCAGAGCTGTCTGACACAGGAGCAAGAAAGTAAACACTACCGCAGCAGCAGTAAGAGCAACAACTGTCACTGTCCTGTTGCTGTTTCAGCGCAGCTTTCACCTACTGCTTCGTGTCACATCTCCATTACACTGTTTAACCGTCTTGAGAGCCCTTACGTGAGACAGCGCTGCGCAACACAGTCTATGTGGTGGGTTTGTGACACGTGACAGCAGCAACAACAGTATAGTACAGTTTTAGCACTAACCGGCTCTCTGTTTAACTCAAACTTGTGGAGTTACAACATAGTCTGGTCGGATCGAGATCGGATCAAGTTCCCACCGCAAGCAAACCGCACCAGAGTTCGTTTGGCACCAGACCGAGACCACCTCTTCTTGCGGACCTTGGTACGGTTCTTTGATTCGCAACCGACTTGATTACTGTTTTCACACAGGACAAAATGAGCTGCACCAAGGGGGCAAATGAACCAGAGTTCGTTTTAACTGGACCAAATAGTGTTGGTGTGGTCAACTAAAACTAACAATAACTAAATGACTAAAATGTCACTAAAACAACAGGTAGGAAGGAGGGGCAATTAGCAAGACAACCCCTATACAGGAGTGGTTCTGCAGGTGGTGACCATAGACCTTTTCTCTGTTCTCATCCTTTCTGGCTGATGTTTTGGTCACTTTTGCATTTTGTCAGTTCTCTCACCATAGAGGTAGCATGAGGCGATGTCTACAACACACAGAAGT
>BRDA01024068.1:0-39369 GCA_036984385.1 Crenuchus spilurus
TAATTAGTGTTAATTGGTCTTCCAGCTGTTCGTTATATGCTCAATTTCCTTTTTCCAGGCACTTATTGCTACTTGTCCCAACTTTTTTGGGATTTAACACTGAAATTTTGAATCAACATATTTCTCCTTTAAAATGTTACATTTACTCAGATTAAACTTTTGATCTGTCATCTATGTTCTATTACCAATCTGTCATCTATGTTCTATTACCAATAAAATATTGACATTTGCCATCTCCACATCATTGCATTCAGTTTTTATTCACAATTTATTTAGTGTCCCAGCTTTTTTGGAATCCGGTTTGTACTTGGATGGGAGACCTCCAAGGAAAGCTTGTGTGGCTGCTGGCAGTGTTGTTGGTGGATAACTATTCTTGTGTTCTGGGTAGATCCCAATACCCCAGTGATGTGACGGAGCATAAATGGTCCACATCCTGTGAAGTCATGAAGATCCCTGGTCTGTTCCTCTAAGAGTTAGAGGTGTTACCCTGATGTCCTGGCTATTTCACAAACCTAATCATCTCTATTTCCGTATCTCCTCACCTCTAATAGTTAATGTGTGGTGAGAATTCTGATGTGAACTGGCTGCCATCCATCATCCAGATGGATGCTGACCATGGGTAGTGATTGCAGTGATTCTAATGTCTGTCCCAAATATCAGAACTGTGAGTAGTGCTATAGAAATGAAGCTCGGTGCATGTGCAGATTTTAGACAATAAATATATTTAATTAAAACAACAACAATCCCAGATTGTCACAAATTCATATTTACAAATAAAATGTTGCATTATAAAAACATGTTCAGTGCATATGGAGGAAAAAAAACAGGTTTCAAGGTGAGATACAACCTCTTAAAGAATATCAGGGGAAAGTACAAAACACATCACATGGTGCACTCCTATTTTCCCTGAAGGTAACAATACCTCTGATAGCACAACCAGTACTTAAAAAAAAAAAAAAAAATCACACAACATAACACAGTAATGCATCTCAAAAAATCATGGTCATAATTTAATGCAAGAAAGTAAACTCATTTTATTAATTACATGTAAAGTTATTTCAAGCATTTTTGTTTTCAAAAATGTTTGGCTTAGCTTGTGAAAATCAAAAAATCCATAACCTAATTTAATATCAAGTTTGCATAAATGATTTATTTAAATAGTATCAGCATTACAACAAAAATGCTTGAAATATGTCACTGTAGATGTAATAATCATAAAATATATTGCAATTTTGACTTTTTGAATTAAATTATGAACACAAATTAACTTTTCCATGATATTCAAATTTTAGGATATGGCTCTAGGGCCCGACTGATATGAATATATCTAATATTTTATAGAAGCTGGTGATGTTGATATAATTTAATTAGTTTTAAAATGAAACAGTCCAGGAGTTTTATTCTGTCAACACTTATACGATGTTCACTTGCCTACTGTGAGCTTTCAAATATCAGTAGTTCTCAAGTATAAACAGCAGAAATGTAGTCTTACCAGTAGGTATTGTTTGGTGTGGTGCTTCCCAGAATTCTTAGTGGTTTTGTGTTGGTTTCTGTTAAATAGCTTGTTTTGAATGGATCATCACTTCTCTTAATAGAACGTGTGTGTGTGTGTGTGTTATAGCTTGATATTGTCATGCTGAAATATTGTTTAACATGTTTTAACCATCAAGTTGTTTGCTGCGGAGGTTTGCCGGTTTACCGTACTAGTGCATCTCCAAAACATTAAATATCATAAAATTAATTTATACTCACAAGTTAATTAAGAAAGTAAGCTGTCATTTTATATTAATTGCATGTAAAGTGACATATTTCAAACCTTTTTTTTATTTTAATGTTGATACGGTTTGTATAGTAATTGACTCCAATTCTAATAATTGAAATATGTCACTATAACAATACAGTGGTAACCCTACTTACGAGCATCCCTACTAACGAGTATTCCAGGTAACGAGTCGAGATCTCGGAATATTTTTGTTCCAGGTAACGAGTTCATTACCTTTGACCGCTGTCCAGTGAAAATGAAAGTGCTAGTGAAAGCGACGCTAAGGTAGCAAAATGTAGTGAACAAGAAAGTTAGATAAAATTTACTTTTACTTTTCATATGATAAGTGTAACCATGCCATACACGTACGCCCGTCCTCCTGTCTTCCTTAGCTGCCAGCCTACACGAGCACCGTCGTCGTCTCGTTTATGTTTTAAAAACCCATATAAACACATTATTTAGCATATTAAAGTATACTGTATATTGGCCAGCTGACACGGATTAATCAGTTTTACATGTATTCTTATGGGGAAAATGCATCCAGCTAACGAGCAAACCAGCTAACGAGCTCGGCTCCTGCACGGATTAAACTCGTAAGTAGGGTTACCACTGTATAAATGTTTTATTAAACTAGAGTATAAATGCTTTTTCCAGGATATTACTTTTTTTGAGATGCACTAGTCCATTCAAGAAACCATCCTCAAAAAATGACTTATGAATACAAAATGTGACAGTTTGTCTGACTGTGTTATTTGGGTAAAAGGTGTCTTAACTGATTAAAATGCTATAAAGATTGCATAACAATCATGTCTTTAGAGCCGAGTCATAGTCAACTGTATGGCAAGTTATGTTTCGATATCTAATCTTTTGGACACTTGTATATAGCTTTGCACACTCTTCCACTCCTGCTTTCTAACATGGAGATCCTGACTTCTCTTTGGTGTCAACACTGCCAGAACTTTAGTCATTCTCATGGCAGTTCCACCACTGCTTTAGATCCCAATATTTCTTGTACATTTCTTCCAAAGTACCTTCTTTAAAAACTGCACAGCTATTTCAGTCCAGATCTTTATCCATCTGTTTCTTCACGTACCCGGATTGGGTGGTTTTCTTTGTACAAACCTCTGGAGTAGGTAGATTTTGCAGTTATTTTTCTCCAAAATGGCATGTCTGTCCTGCAGAAATGATATTAATGTTCATTATCAGTTCTTCTCAGTCCTTGTCTTTCCGCCTCTTGCTCGACTTCCGTCTGGATCCTGAGCTGTATTTAGTGGAGAAGGACATATGGCTATCGTTGCCTTGTTGCAGGACAAAGTCACTGGCTGAGCAGAGCATCCCTTGCTCCTCCCTGAGTAGACTGTGCACCTCTTGATAGAGGTCATTAAGGCGCTTCTTCATCTCTCTTATTGAGCGCGAAATTTCGGACTTCTCCCTGAGCAATTTCGCACGGTGAAGCCGCAGGCCGTCGACACCACGCTCAAGGCCCAGCAGGATGTCCAGCTTCCTCCGCCGACAGTTTTGTGCAGCCATCTTGTTTTTGCCTCTGCGGCGGATGTCTCTGATGAGGTTGAGTTGACCCTCGTTGAGGTGGTGCTTCGCTAGAAGCTCGTTGAACTCTTCCACAGGCAAATTAATTATACAGTCGTTGGAGAAAGGGATTTTCATGGCCCGTGCCCGTTTCTCATCCCTGCTGGAAAGCTTGTCCTGCACCAAATGGTCATCAAAGTGCTGCTTGGGGGACTTTCTTTGGCTGACGCATTGGGGCTGATTGTAGGTATGATCATGCCCAATGTTCTCAAGCCAGGGTACTTGTTGAAACTGACTTGCATGTTGGTAATTGGTGTAGCACATCTTGTCCTGCTCTGGGCTGTAACCTCCAACAGCCCCCTCTTCTTCTTCTTCATCTGTAAGTTCTTCTTTGATGTGGGTGTAACCAACAGCCCCCTCTTCGGGCACTGACTCTGTGGATGACATGGATGACGACGAACAAGAGGAGGATGAAGAGGAACAGGAGGATTCAGATCCACATGGTGAAGCAGGACTTTGGCTGAAGTTCAGGGATAGCCCAGAGTCAGAGTCTGCCTGGTCCTGTTCCTCATTTTGGGCAACTTGGGACTGGTTAAATCCTTCCTCCAGAGCTAGATCCAACAGACTGATCTCTTCAAACATTGATTCTTCCAGGAGAGGACCAAAAAGGCTCGACAGGTCTTGTTCCTCCAAAGAGGAACTAAGGGACGTATAGTTGTCTGGTGAAGGCGACAGGAGGAAATCGATTATGTCCGATTCGTTCAAATTCAGAGCGGAGGAGTTTGAGTGGTTCTGATTATTGTTGGATTCATAACCGTCATCTTTAGTAGTAGAGTTTGCAGATGAGTTCTGGTGAAGGCCGATATCCTGATGAATTGCATTATTATTAATGTATCCAGTTTCCAGTGCTGTTCCTCCAACACTGACATCAAGGTGAGAATCGTCAAATGGGTTGTCTACATCCATGTCCTGCAGAAACAACAGCAGTGCCATACCGTGAAAAGGGGTTTCAGTTTCAAGGAGACATCAAACTTCACTACTGGAGAGCCACAACATTGCACATTTGTTCTCTCAGCTGTATCACAACTCAAAAATGGTGTGGAAGAAAAGGGAAAATTGTACTATTTACTAGTGCATCTATTACAGTATCATTAAAACGTTCAGGACCATATAGGACTTTGTTTAGAAAGTAAGGCTATTCAGTAACCTGCACATTACAATGTGCTATTGATTATAAAGTAATGTTCTGTTTAATGAAAGTGAACAAATTTGACTAGAGCTAATAAAAGAGGAAATCCCATGATTACCTGTGGATCCATGACTGCTAAAACATCTTGCCATTGCTGCTCTAGGTCTAGCATGGGCTCATGTTGCGAGAGCATTGGGGAGAGAAGAGACCTGTGGTGTTGCAGTTGGTCATCTTCCACTCTCTCATCGGCATCTTCCAGCTGTACAGAGGACATAGGTAACATTATATGTCTAACAAGACATTTGTTACTAGAACACAAAGGAACATTCCAAATTAGTAAGTGGCTTAAAGCCTATATGTACATGTAGGACAGAGCATGTCCAAATGTTTGTGGACACCCCTTTTTTTATATAATTTTTACCCAATTTTCTCCCTTTCCGAATGTGGTAATCGCCAATTAACCCAACCCATTAGTGGCTCTCCCCATCACTTTGCACTGCCCCTGACTCTGGGTGGGTGAAGACATGCACATGCCACCTCCATTGTGTGCAATATAGCCACTGCTTCTTTTCGACCTACCACTTGATACACCGTCCCTGGGGAACCAACACGCTCAGAGGAAAGCACAGGATTCCCAGTTCCAAATGGACCAATCAGTAGACGCCTGAGCCAGCGGACATTGCAACGTGAGAGTGATAAGGAGAGTGAGAGCGCCATCTACCCACCCAAAGAGAGCACTGCCAATTTTTGCTCTCTTGGGGCCCCAGCTGTTGATGGCAAACAGCATAACTGAAATTCGAACTCGCGATCTTCTGGTCATGGTGTCAGCGTCTTAGCCTGCTGAGCCACTCGGGGCCCTGTGGACATCCCTTCTAATGAATGCATTCAGCCACTTTCAATTGCACCTATTGTTGATGCTCACCCTTAAAAATGGAAGAAATATAAAGGGTTTTTTGAGCAATGCTATAGAAGAACCACTTTTGGTTCCCTAACGAACCACATCCATCCATCTTCTTAACTGGTTAGTCCTTGTCAGGGTTGCAGGGAGTCCCCTACGTCTTCTTTGGGCAGGTCTTTAAACTATTCTAGCTACAGCCTAGGGCGCTAATTCATTGCTGACATTGCTGAAATTTAGAGCAACCTGTTGACCTGAACTCCATGTTTTGGACTGTGGGAGGATACCCACACAAACACAAAGAGAACAAAACTCTCTGTAAAGGTTTTTCACACTCGCACATCTATGTTGGTGTAGACATTTCTCAGAAATGCTTCTTTAAGGAACCAAACGTTATTTTATGGCACTGCTCAAACAATCTTTTGTAGCACCTTTATTTTTAAGAGTGCATATGTGCACACACAGCTTGTCTAGTCCCTGTAGAGAAGTACTCCCAATAGAATAAGACTCTACAGCAGAAAAACATGAACCTATTGACAGCATGTCTAATGTCAGGTGTGGACTAGAGGGGTATAAAGCTCTCCAGCATTTATCTGTGGAACCGTGTTCTCTGGAATGAAAGTGCTCCATCCAGTACTTTTGGGATGAACATCCTGACTTCACTATTGCTAAATGAAAGTACATCCTCACAGCATTGCTTCAAAATCTAGTAGAAAACCTTCCCTGGACAGTAGAGACAATTACATAAGCAGGATGCATTTTTTAAACCCTTGATTTCAGAAGAAAGAATGAACGAGGTGTGTCAATAGATGGACAGCTTACATGTCCTTGGCCTCCTTGGGGCAAGTTAGTCTGTAATATTTGCAGACACTCCTCTATGGACAATGTGGTGTCCTCTCCTAAACCTGCAAACTGGACAAGGAGAGTACACATATGAGGAAATCAGGCTTGTGCTTTGGAATGTAGAAAGACAGCTTCAAACAGGTAAACATCTATGAACATGGAGCGTAACGTCATGCAAATGTTTCAAAGATCAAGTATATAAAAATATTTAAATAAAAATAAAAAAGACTGCTAACAAATAGAGCATTTGGTCTTTTTTGTTTATGTTAGCACATAGGAATGTATTCCTTCTAACCTGTAATGGGTTACCCCTAGTTTGGAATTGACTAGCCTGTGACATCACAGATGTCACATGACAAGGTTTACTGCATGTATAAATAAGAGCAAAAAAAGAGTGCAAAATGATCATCACGTGCAAAGGATGTGATCTGACTGATGTCCTCAAGGGCATGACAACAGGATACCAGGCAAAGTGCGGTAGCATCTCAGAAACTGATAACTTTGTGGAATGTTCTAGAGCCGGGAATGACGACTCTGACGAGTGGTACAGAGCAATCAACGCACCACTTAACCTCTATAATGTCACATGGCATCGGAGACATCCCAGGCTGAGTTCAATCCAAACTAGGAGTGGTCATAATATGTTGCTATGACAACATATACATTTTTTAATTGTATTATTCATTTATTGATTATTTTTGATCATTCTATTGTTAAAAAATACATTCTGGCGTTCTAATAGCTGAATTTAATTCAAATAAACTAGAAGCTGTGGAAGAAGAACCGTCTACTGAACCAGGTACTGCTTTCAGCACAGTAAGTGCTGCAGTCCATTAAACATGCTTGTACTGGAAAATGAGTGGTTCTTGTCATGTGAAACATAACCCTCCATCAGCTGCCAAAGGTTTAGCTGACTTAGAACGGGAAATTTCCCTGTCCTGTCTGGACGGCTCATTTTTCTCTTGAAAGAACCGGACCACCTACACTGTACTTGTGCTCAAGCACCATGACAAGCTGTTACATGAATAACCATCAGGGATATAAGTTACTGTCTATCACAATACAGTATGACAGCTTAATTTAATACCTGGACATCTTCCCCGAACAAGCTCCCCATGTGATTATGAAAAGGGTTTGCATTCCTCCAGCTACCCGCCATTAATTCATCCTCATCATCTTCATTAATTCCAAGCCTGAGATGTTGGTTTTGTTCTTGAAGATGTTGCTCCTGGTGGACACGGTCAGGTTCTTGCCACATGGACATTTCGTCTGCTTCCTGAGGGAAGATTAGATTACAATTTCATTATCAGTTATATTTTAGTTTTATCAGCACATTCAAAATGACATTTCATAGCTATTAAAACAACAGTTGGTATAGTATAGTAACACTGCTGACACATGGCAGAGTTTTATCTAGATCCTGTATTATAGTAGCTCTGTCTACACTGAGATTTACTGTAATACAGGATCTAGACCTGCAGGTCTACATTACAGATAGGGCTGCGAATCTTTGGGAATCGATCCAGAATCCATTCTTGGGGTCACAAATCGATTTTTTTACGATTCTTTCAAATCCAAACGAAATACTTTACCGTTGCAATCTCTACAAATCGCATGAGTCACGTCAAGCCCTTTCTTACCCGGGCCGGGTTGACGGTAAAATCCATAGTGTTTCCAAATGGTTGCTTTCAAAGACCGCACCTTGGCTTGCATGCCTGTACATAGCCCACGCTGCTTCCTTGTTTTGCCTAGCACTACGGTGGCTGAGAAGGCACATCCACACCCGCAAAAAGAATAGATTTTTTGAAAACGAGAATCAATTCTGTATTGTTCAATGTTAGAAACGCGATTCGAACTCAAAGCGATTTTTTCCTGCACCCCTAATTACAGTGTCCGCTGGCTCAGGCGTCTACTGATTGGTCCATTAGGAGCTGGGTCTCCTGCGCTTTCCTCCGAGCGTGTTGGCTCCCCAGTGATGATGTATCAGCGGTAGTTTGAAAAGAGGTGGTGGCCGCATCACATGCAATGGAGGAGGCCTGTACTTGACTTCACCCTCCTAAAGTCAGGGACAGTGCAAAAGTGATGGGGAGAGTCCTAACGGATGGGATGGGCTAATTAGCTGCTACTACATTTGGATAAAAATTGGCAAAAAATGAATAAATCTAATTATATAAATTATTAGTAACAGGCCATGAGTACTGAAATAAGAATGTCTGTACTTCTAAAAAATGGACTCAACTGCTTGGCCGTACATTCTTGAAACTAATCAAACTGCCCGTTTCTGATCAGTTGGGCACTAGTTGCCACTTTACCAAGTTCTGGTCATTTTTCACATCTCCCTCACATGCCTGAATGAGACAGTGTGGCTGTTTATAAATACACTTAACCTTTCTCTAGACTGGAAAGAACTTACTGAAAGCAACTGTCTGTCTCCTGCTATAATTAGATTCAAAGGCTTATTTCCCAGTGTAGTGAATTTGGAAGTCAGGGGTCAGTGGGTCAACAGCAGGAGAACAATAGCCATGTTATTACAGCCTAAACTTGACTGAACCTTCAAAAAAGATATTTTAATCCTTCTAGTCCATAAACAAGACCTTATGCTGATGTTTCGTCCAGTGCCGACTGTGACCTGGCAAGTTCAAGATTACGCTTTTGTCCCACTGAGGACATCCAGCTGAAAAAAGGATAAAAAAAAAACAAAAACAATCTCAGCTCTTTGTCTCTTTTAAAGATTAGCGTGTACTGAAGGGTCAGTGGGGGTCGAGTGTGCCGGTCACTTAATCAGCAGCTGGTAAACAAGCATTGCGAAAGTGAATGTGAACAAGTTGAGTCCAGCGATGTCTACTCAGGTTGCAAAACAGCCTTGGCTGGGGTCATGCCAGTCACGCTGTAAGCGAGGCTGTGACCCTAAACTGTATCTATACAGGTCACAACAACCCTGCCTGGAAAACCCAGACACCCTAAAGCCTGGAGACAGAGTGGGGGACTTGGGATGGAGCTTTGGGAGGGTATCTGTCTCAACTAATCCTGGTCCTGTCCTTGTTGTGAGATCAGGTGGTCAAGAAAAACAGTAACATGCATAATCAGCCAAAACCTACTTTTGGTCATCTCTCTGCCACCAAAACAGCTCTGCCCACCAAATGATGGACTCTACAAGACCTCTGAAGGTGTAATATTGTATGTGGTATAGAGTCCTGTAAGTTGTGAGGTGGTACTTCCAGAACACCACATATACTGGGAGCCCCTCACAAGCCTTCTAAGAGATAATCAGAGCCAGTCATCTGGCCAGAACTATTTGACCCTTGGTTGTTCATATCTGAACACTTCCATTCAACACACTGAATGGAAGACCTAGTGAGCTCTGTACTGAGACAGCATTTTATGTCACAATATGCGCCCCTGAGAAGAAGCTTGTCTTCCTAGATACCTCAAAATGTTGCCTACTGAGAGACCTGAAGTTTTTGCCAGTTTTATCCCCTTCCCAGTGTAGTAGTAGCCAATTAGCCCATCCCCTCTGTTAGGACTCTCCCAATCACTTTGCACTCTCCCCGACTCTAGGAGGGTGAAGACAAGCACAAGCCACCTCCGTTGCGTGTGATGTGGCCACCGCCTCTTTTTGAACTACCGCTGATGCACCGTCACTGGGGAGCCAACGCGCTTAGACCTGATTTTGATGAAATATCGAGAGAGCACCAAATGCTTCCCCAGGCATTAAAGCAATCCCACAATGCAATGCAGCATTATGTTTGAAGATGATGGACACAAGTTGAGCAGCCAGCAGCAATGTGAATGGTATATTCAAGTTATTCTTTTAAAATTGCTATAAAACTGCAAGAGCAGATCTATGGTGGTGATATGTACGTTGAGGGAAGTAAATGCTGGTTGCGTGCTGTGGGCGGGAATAAATGATGTCATCACTGTCTAACTAGAGCACCACATTTGTGTGTCTTATAAGGGTTGATGACAGTTAAACCACTTTAGAGAGCTGCCTAACTGCCTAGTTAGTTAGACAGCTCACTAGGTATTGAGACAGACCTCATTTCTATGAGAATCAACTGTCCTCTTACCAGATAATCACAGACTTTGATATACACCTTGTGATAATCAGCCATTTATGTGGTAATGTGTTTTATGAATGTGGTCTTAATGTTATGGATGATTGGTGTATACCTATACACAGAGTAATTTATATAATTGGTACACATATTGGGGGAACACATAATGGGATAATGGTCATGGTAAAGCTATTTATCTGGGCAGTGATTGTTTATTTGTTACAAACACAACAAAGAAAGGGCCCCGAGTGACTCAGCAGGGTAAGACGCGAGTTCAAATCCCAGTCATGCCGTTTTTCCATCAACAGCCGGGGCCCAAGAGAGCAAAAATCGGCCAATTTGGCCAATTTTGGGAAAAAAAAAAAAAAAAAAAAAGTAAAACATCAGGAGAAATCTGATTTCGGAGTGTCTAATTTAGCTTACTTGGACATTTTCGCACATTTTGTGACAAGTTTAATTTTGAAGTTCCATGTCCCAGAACTGTTTCCCAGTACTTTGGATGTGCTCATTTGGAAAAAGTTCATTTGTGTTCATAATTGAATTAAAAATGTTAAGCTAATTTATATTCATTAAACATAAAGTGCAAATTTCAGGCCCAATTTCAATTTCAATTTAAATCTTGAGACTTATTGTATCATAATTGATAATTGTAATTTATACTGTATATATTTGAAATGATGGATTCCTGATTTTCTTGAGTGATGAGCCAAACTGATCAGCAGTACATGTAATAAATATAAAATGACATTTTTTTCATATTTATATTCATATTTAAACTATGAACATAAATTATTTTTTCTGAATATATATTTTTTTAGATGCACTAGTACGTTAAAAACATCCTCAAGCATGTCATTTGTCAAAAAGGTCTGATTTCTAAAGTATTAGCATTCACTGCACTTAGCATTATGCTCTTATCCACAGTGACTTAAATCGTACGTTAGGCGAATGTAGCATTAGGAGTCTAGCCCAAGGACTCTTACTGGAATAGTGTGGAGTGCTTGCTCAGAGTGGCCATGGGAGGCAGTATGGTTATCCACTACACTACACTACCTGACAAATATATCAAACAATCCACAAAAATTGTAGGTTTATTGGCTGCTTTTACTTAATACTGGTACAATCTGCAGAACATCAATATAAACAAATATTTTGGTCAACAGATTAGATACTCGAGGCAAAATTCCCCCAGTTCTCCGACACATGTTGAGAGAGAGAGAGAGAGTGAAAGAAAAAGTGAGTGCCTAAAATCCCCAGCATTCTAATTTTGGCCTAATGCCACATACATGCTCCAGCTCAGACAGTGACTTGAACCCACTGTGTCTGAACACGGAGTCTTCATAACAGTCCGGTAACTTCCTAAACACAGAGAAAATATCAACAGCCAAAGGTTGCTCTACCACCACATACTAAGCCTGGGCCTGAAGTTACATTTATGCAATTTGTGTAGACATTACACATGTTTTACTGCTTCAAATGAAAGTAAACTAAAATCTATGTACTAGTGCATCTTATGAAAAAAGTTCATTTGTGCTCATAATTGAATTAAAACGGTCACATATTTTATATTCATTATATGTAAAGTGACATTTCAAGTCTCAAGTGCACTAGTATGTCCCTGTATAACATTATCTAGTCCTATATAATTTCTGGACATTCAGTATCCATGCCTGTATGTATATGATGTTCAGAAGTATGTATGTAAGGCGGACGATGCATTCCTGAAATCATATGTTGGTCGCATTACCTAGAATCCTCTGGACCACTCAAAGCTGGCTGAACATACCACAAGTCTCAGCTGTTGAGTAACTAGGAGAAACCTGACCAGGGCCAAAGAGGCCATGCCAGACCCAGAGCTTACCGCCTAAAGCGCACACCCACCATAACAAACAGTGCCAAAACTCTTTCAATGTCATATTTTTCACTATTGCTGATTAACAAATATTGGAATGTCATTTTCAGTTGATCATGTGGGGCAAATTGTGTTAATGACTGCACTTAACCTCCAGCATCTTTTCCTTACATTTTGACATTAAGTTATGTGCAATACAAACCCTCTTCTTTGTTCATTTCTGTCTATATTGAGATAAAAATTTACTTCAAATAAACCATGTGTCATAATAAAAAATTAAAAAAGTTGGTAAAAAATGTTTAAATGTTGATTTTTGGTCACAATTCTTTGCTGAAGTTTGAATAAGTAGCAAACAAACAGAACTGAGCCCTCAGTTTTTATCCTACTGAAAGTTGACCTCTTGTGGCAAAAATCTGAACTGCAAGATGAACCGACATAAAGTCCCTTCAGTGCTGTGCAGCCTCATTTATGTGGTCATTTGTACATTTTAAGCATGTGTTATTATATTACAAATCATAACACACATTTTCTTGTAATATGAAGGACTTTTTTTTTTTTGCAAAAACCATCAACATTTTATATTTATTTAATGCAGTTACCCTAAGATGTGTGTATACAGATTTAGATGGGAAGTTCTAAAATGTACAGTGGAAAATGTATCCAAATACAATTATCTTTGAGGTGTTTAGACTGCCATTACAAATACTGCTTGTCATATTGTGTCCACATAATACAATGTCAAAGTTTAAAAGACTAAACGTTGCTTCACATAAGCTAACTTTGTTCTGTAAGAAATCTGCAGGGCAAAGAACAGTGATGGCCTACTTCCTGGTAATCTGTGAGGAATGACAAGTATTTATGGCAAACAACGCTGCATTATGTAAAGCAAATTTACAATATTAGAAAAAATGTTTTAAAATGTTCTTGTGCATATAAAGAGTTAAACAAATATTAAAGTGACAAGATAAACACTCCAAATTTTTTTGAAAGTACCCTTTCTTGTAAAAGACATCCAACATATATACAGGATTCAACCCTCATTGAGTCACTTACCTCTTTAATGTCTTCATTATCTATTTGACTTCTTGAGAAGTGGGAAACATCACCCAGGTTCTCATCGATGATTGGTCCAAACCCCAACTCTACCATCCCTCCGCCTCCCATCCTCATAGTCAAGCCTGCAGAATCGTCCACATTCACCAGCCCATCAGCTCCCTCCAGTGCTCCAGCCTGGCCCTGTATCGTCGCCACATTGTTATCCGGCTCCCTGTGGACCAGCCAGGTTTCGAGCTGTGCTGCTGGAACCTGCAGGTGGTCTAGCGAGCGCACCCAGTGCAGCAGTCTGCGGGTCGTGAAAAACCCATCCAGGTCCACGCTCTTTGGGTGGAGAGTGTACCCATCCAGGGAGTTGCGGAGGTTGTGGAACTGGGTCTGGGTCAGAGCTGAGCTTTGGCCTTGGATGATCTCAGAGAGACTGGGCAGGTAAGGGTCAACGTCCACCCGTATACCCACTAGACTGAGCAGTATGGCCACCTGAATTAGGCCTTCTGTGAAGTACTTCTTCAGGGACTGCATAGCCCTTCTAAAAGGAAGCCACTGGGGAGGGAACTCTGTCAGCAGTGGGGTTTGTTTATAATAATGTCCAGTTTAGTACTGTAGACAGCTTAAAAAAATCTTGTCATCAGTTGATTGAAGATGCAGTGTCTCAGAAAGCCCTAAAATAAAAGAAGATGCCCATATAAATAACGGCTAAGACTAAAATAAGTTATGAAATCTCCCTTACAAAAAAGTACTACCATAATGATGCTAGTGTCCAAAAAACATTGTTTATTTTCACCATTGGCACATTTTCCCATTGGGTTTACATAACAAAGTGCTATTGGACACTAGTATGACAGTAGTAGCATTGTACTTTTATGTACCATCAAGTATTCAATGTAGAATTAAGTTAGCCAGCTAGCTTAAACCCAATGTTGAGGATTGTCCAATCCTGCTGCTGTTTCCCCATTAGTCAGGTTTGACTTTGGGCTCAAGATACCTGGCTAAACTGAGAAATCCTGTTTTGTAAGATACCCACAGGTGTGTTTCCCCAAGTACAGATCATTAGAAACAGATTAAGCTAGAGAGTGTTCTCGCTTCTAGAAAGTTCCAGAACTTCCTTCGAGATTTGTTCTTTGGAACACACTCTAGAAGATAAGAGACTTGGCAACAGTGAAGCATAAAAGACAAGATGTCAATAGCTGTCACGCCTGTTGACCTACTTCTGTTTGTTTGTGAACTGTAGCACTGCTTCCAGCCTCACTGCGCATTACGTAATGTGAACATTACCGAGGAAAGAAACATGGCAGTTTGGGCTTGGTGTGTCATTCCTGTTAATGACCAGGAACTTTCCCCTCATAACTCAGCGTGGCCCACAGTTGCTGGCTTGGGATGAGCCATCACAGCTTGTTTTGGTCGGTGAAAGAGTGCATTGTACTGCTCTTAGTGTAAAAAATTGACTTTGCTTTGCTTGAACATATCTTTAATATAATTTACTGTCTTTAAATTCTTCACTCATTTATAGTTAAACTACATATATAGGATCAAAACTATAGGAGCTGTCACAATTCCTATACAGTAACGTAGCTGGCCAATGGGCTGAAAGAGTAAAATTATTGTTAATGTAGTAATTTTACTTGAAAGTTTATTTAATTAAATTTTTACTGTACAAATCAAGCATTAGTTGTCAGGTGCCACTCAATACAAGATAACCACCACAGTAACACTAGTCTATATAAAACAGTACTCTAATATAATCACTTTTTATAGAGTTAGACTACATCTGTAGAATGTAAACAATAGAAACTGTCAATATTGCTGAAATTCCTGAACAGTAAAGTAGCTGGCCAATGGTGTGAAAGCTGTTGTTACTGTAGTAATTTTATTAGTAAGTTCATTTTAATCAACTGTCACCATATAAAACGATCAAAAGCTGTAAAGTCCCACTCAGTACATGGTTAACATCACAATAACACTGGTCTATATAAAAAGTACCCTATACTCACTTTTTAAACTACATGTAGTATATAAACAACAGAAGCTGTCAATATTACTGAAAAAGCTGTTGTTACTGCTTAAATTTTACTTGTATGCTCATTTTTTTATAAACCTTTACCGTATAAAACGAGCAAAAGCTGTATTTCCATCATCTTAATAGTCTTACCGTGTTGGTGGGCGAATTTGAGCTGAAGTAACAGCAGCAGTACAAACACTAGTCACACTGATTTGAGAGTTGCTCACTCATGTGGGTGTGCATTTATGTGTCCACAGGCTCTACCCGGCAGTCAACATCTCCTCCCAACGTGACGCGATGGCAGTTTCTGTTTTCATTCACTCAGACAAGTCACGCTGCTCTTACTTCACCCTGCCGAGCAGAGTTGCCAGGTTTACGAATTTCACTTTCAATTGACAGCCACGGGTAAAATCTCAGAGATGGCGCTGTTTGGCACCCTTTGCTGCTTGGTGGTCACTACAGTGGACAGCAGTTTATACGTCATTTCAAAACTGTCATTTCAGATATAAAAGTAAATGCTATAAATGAAAAACGCAAGTGGAAAAAAAGAACATGGTAAACAAAAATGGCTGACGTACCTCTGGGATGTTAGTAAAGCCATTACATAAATAACATTTACGCACAAAAATAAAAAGAGCAATGGGATATTTGAGTTGTCCAAATATTGATTTTCTATAAGCGAGGACACATCCTAGAGATATTTCAACTACTGAATGTTGATATTTTGTTTCCCATGCAGTGAAGGACAAAATATAGCATCTAATACATAACAAATAATCATAAAAAAATGTCACTTTACTTGTATTGCAAGTTTATTTTTAATACAATTTACATGCATTTGAATGGACACATGAATAACTTTTAAATGTTGTTTTAAATGTTTTAAATATAATTTTAAAAATTACCCTGAGAGGAGAATAAAAACATTTTTGGGAAAAAAAATGATATTTTTTTCAATCATGAAACGGTTCAAATCCACCATGGTCATCACAAAGTTCTTATCACTGTAGAAAAGGGATAAATAGTGCTGGAAATAGATAGACTTATAATATTAGAATATTATTTGGAAAAGGATCTGAAAATATAGATTAGGTACAATGTTTTAAATTTAACACTTGTTTAAAAAATCAGAAGTGTAGCTTTATATTGCAAAACTGGCAGCATTGATATGGACATTTTATTTACACTTGGCAACCCTGCTCCTGAGCACAAACTGCAGATCTGACCGTTTCATTGGCTCATGAGTGACAGGCACGTAAACCAATAGCAAGCCGTCACTGCTGGCAGTGCTTACGGTGTTTCTGTCATGTTGTCTTGTTAAAAGTCAGAGACTGTGTAAAAAAGTTACACCCCATTTTCTACTCCTAGACATTTTTTCCCCAGTAGGAGTGCCATTGGAGAGTCTCAGCATAACTATATAACGTTTAGTTTATATCAGAGGCATTTATATATAATAAAATTTAAACTGCCCGTAGTTTAACAAGGTTGATATCGTTAATCACATAATCTGTCTGATGTTCATTTAGTCTACATCTGATAAAAAAAAGTGATAATGTTAAACAGGGCACAAATGTTCCAGCACTGATCACAGGACTGCAGCTCAGTATGGCCATTACAAGCCTTTAGTGCTCGGCGTGTAAACAGCGCCACCTATCGGACAGATTAATAGCCGTTTTGGGCTTGCATGTAGTTCAGTAGACTCCAGGTCAGAGCTGTGTACCTGTTGAATTTCATAACCTGTCTTATTTTACCGCGTTGTGGCGTACTGGTCGAGTTACTATGCCTTGTCATCTCTGCCCTTTTAAATGCTGTGGTACAGAGTCCAACTATTTCAGCTGTCTCCAAACTATATCTTTTAATCCACTGTTACGGTGCAGGAACGATTGTTTCACAGCCTACGTCGTGTGCTACATGAAGACTTGGGAGCCATTTGAGACGGAGTCCAAGTTCTTCAGTTTTAAGTGCAACTGCCTCCATTCCGTTTCCTTCCTAAGGGAGTCGTGGCGGAATAACAAACTTGAGCTCAGAGCCAACATGGCGGCCGACGCTGAACAGTTTCGTCGGCGTCCGATTGGCTGACGTCGCCCCGCCTCTTCCTGACTCACAGGCTTTTACAAGAGCTGCAGGAGTGACAGCTCAAAGCTGTCCACGTCAACACTGAGCTCCACGATGGACTCCGGCTCCCTGGTAGGTCTGAGATTTAAATTTTAGTCAAAAATGTCTGTTGACGGTGTCGTTCGTGTTTCATTGTTTTAAATGCCCGTGCAAAACAGTGATATCCGTCTGTTTATGCTGATAGGCTTGAAAAAGCTAGCGTGGAAATACTATTTAAGCTCCTCTAGCCTACATATTAGGACTATTATTATGGGTTGATAGTTGTTGAGGAGATAATCGACACAGTTCCTTTGCTGGGATGAAATTTAGCTAATGGCTCACTTTTAAAGCGGTGAAAATACAGTTTGGATTAGAGGACAAATGTAACAGATGTTACTTTGTCTGTGTATAGCAGAAGATAAGACTTCTTAAGGATTTTGCACGATTTATAATGCGGTTGCTGTCTGAATGAGGATGCTTTAGAAGTGACATTGTAGTTTTAGTGTTTAGTTTCCAGCTGTACGGAGTTATACAGCAGTAGGCTGGGGTAAAAGTTGAGCTGTCTGCTCACAGCCAAAGTGGGACGTGGATGCCACGTCTTCGATACGTAGCTGAGTGTCCGCACTTGCAGGAGAGTGTGCGCAGTTTTTGCATTGATTGATTCCACAGGTGTATCAGTTCAGCTCCCTTTTTGTTGCAAAAGCTGTGTATTGTATACTGATATCCTGTATATTATCCTGTTGCATTAGTAAATGCTTATCTATGCAAACATTTTCTCTCGCGCACTGTCGATCTCGATCTCGCTCTCGCATTTAAAATGCATTTGCATTGTAAATAATGGATATACAACCCAATATTTACACGAACAGTATTACACATCATTAAAGTAACACAATAAAAATGTGAAAAGGTTCATTTGTGTTCATAATTTTTATACTTCAAGTCATTTCAAACCTTTTTTTTTTGTTTTACTTTTGATCACTATGACTTACAGCTCATGAAAATCAAAAATCCAGAATCTTAAATTATGACTGTCTACCTTTTTTAATTAAATGATGGACACGTGAGATTTTTCTAAATGTTGGAAATGCTGTTTGCTCGGTCTGTATGCAGTCTAAAGCATTACTTAAGCTTGATTTACTGTTCATCCTTTATACCCCAATACATAATTCTTGCCTAAATAACCAGTTTTGTTATAGAATAATACACATCTGTTGTCTTGGCCTAAGTTCTGTGGTACACTCCGACTCTGGATCAGTGGCAGTCAGTGCATAACAGAACTTTGGTCCAGATAGACTCTGTCTGCGAAATGGAAGAAGACCTAAAACCACCCTGGACCCCCATATCACACCTTATTTTTTGATAATTTTAAGTTTTTTTTTTTTCCAAAGACAAATAATTAATGTTTTCAGTATTGTTTGTCCAAAGCTTACATGTTAACTTTATTATTTTAAGTTTTTTTTTCTCAATAAAAAATATTTTATGTATTAAACATAACTATCAAATACATGAAATTTACGAAAAAATGATGTTAATGAAGATGTACTGCTTTTTCTTTTTCAGGAACCCTCTCTGTACACAGTAAAGGCAGTCTTCATCTTGGATAACGATGGAAACAGGCTACTTTCAAAGGTATTTGTCAACTATTTACCTGCTTATTCTCTAGTAAAGATCCTGTTTGTTGATTTTTTGACAATTAAAACTAAAATAATGAAACATGAGATGTATAATTTTTAAGCCCCACCTTAACTGCAGATTAGCTGAGCTTTCTCTATCTTTCTTTATGCACTCCACCCAAATGAGCATTATCATTTCAAAACAAAAACCAAACTGCTAAAACTAACATGGTTGATGAACAAAACAATATTAAATGTATTTGTAGTTCATGTGTATTAAAAGTGACTAATGTTTACTTTCAGTACTATGACACACAGCTGTACCCCTCTATGAAGGAGCAGAAGAACTTTGAGAAGAATGTTTTCAACAAGACTCATAAAGCAGATAGTAGGTTTTTCAGGTCTCTGTTTGCTCAAATGTGTGTGTGTGTGTGTGTGTGTGTGGTCTGGGTATTTATCTCTTTGAAGAAATGTCCTTATGATGGGAATACCTGCAAAATTTGTAAAGTTTTCTGGTCCTAATTTTTTTTTAAATTATTTTATTTATTTATTTATTTATTTTATTTTACAACAAATTGCCATTGAAGTTGTGTTTTGGTTACTGAGTATAAGATTAGATTTAGGTTTAGCTGTAACTGCCTTGGTTACTAAGCTTAGGGTTACATTTAGGTTTAGATGTAAGACTGTATTTTGATTACTGAAGTTAAGGTTAGGTTTAGGTTTAAGACTGTTTGGTTAATGAGGTTAGGTTTAATTTTAGGTTTAGGTGTAAGACTCTTGGTTACTGAAGCTAAGGTTAGGTTTAGGTTTAAGACTGTTTGGTTAATGAGGTTCGGTTTAATTTTAGGTTTAGGTGTAAGACTCTTGGTTACTGAAGCTTAGGTTAGGTTTAGGTTTAAGACTGTTTGGTTAATGAGGTTAGGTTTAATTTTAGGTTTAGGTGTAAGACTCTTTTGGTTACTGAAGCTAAGGTTAGGTTTAGGTTTAAGACTGTTTGGTTAATGAGGTTAGGTTTAATTTTAGGTTTAGGTGTAAGACTCTTGGTTACTGAAGTTAAGGTTAGGTTTAGGTTTAAGACTTTGGTTAATGAGGTTAGTTTTAATTTCAGGTTTAGGTGTAAGACTGTCTTCATGACTGAGGTTAAGTTTAAGTTTATGTAATCAGTGGAATGTCCCAACGTGTGTGTGTGTGTGCGCGCAAATAAGAATAATAATATTGACCCCCTGTTATAATTAATAGCATACAGTATTCTCAATAGTGCATAAACATGGCTAATACAGAAGTATATAATAAATGTAAAGGCTGAGATTAGGTTACTTTGAAAAGAATGTTAAGATACTGTAATGATGGCTATAGTGGAATTGACTTGACAGACTATAAACAGTAGCAGTAGTATAATAGGAACCTGTATCTTACTATCTTTTCCTTTTTATTAAGTGCTGTCAAGTCAATTCATTCTCCTGGTGACCATATAGATAGGGTTTCCTTTCTTCTGTTTGGGTCTTCAGGCTTCGTAAAAGCTTGTTTAATTCTTGTGATTGTATACATCCATCTTATTGCTGGCTACCTCTTCCTCTTTTGCTTTTCTCATAATGTGTCCAAATAAGAGAGCTTCAGTTTGGTTATCAGGGCTTCTAGTGAAAAGTGAGCTTTGATTTGATCAAGGATCCATTTTTTCTTTGCTGTCTAGGACACTCAAAGTCTTGTCAAACACCAGTTTTCAAAGGCATCAATATTCTTTGTACCTTTCCTTTAGTTCATAGAAACATGCAGTGGCTGTAGTGTCAAAGAGTAGGAAATGAAGGTTATAGTGCTAATTGAAGTAGGTAATGTAATGATGTAGAATTAATTGGAAAAATCATTTGGATGCTTATTTTTTCAGGGTGGAACAACATCTCTTGGGAACTTAAAGGGAGGTTGGGCTGTTTAATAATGCTAGATAATGGAAATTCATTGATTAGCAGGATTAATTTCTTTTGAAAGGAGATGAAGCACCTGTACTAAATGTAGAATATCATTAAACATATTCTGAATTGTCCAGCATTCAAGGATTTCATACCAAACTACAGTTATGAGATCAAATTCATATATATGACCATTGATAACCAACCGTTTGTTATTGTAAATGTTCTGGTATCTGGATTTGTATGAGTATGACCTTAGTTGCTGATATGGTGTTAAATAAAAACATAATTAGCAAAAGGAAGCTATTTCTATTTGAAAGCTGCTTTATAGACTTTTTGTATAATTTTCTTAGATGATACCAAGTCACCAACTACTGGCTGGGTCATAGTATCGTTGTCATTAGAAACTGTAGGCTGTCCTTTTCACGCTTGTATCTCAGGTTACAATTTAACAAGAGGGCAGAGAACTAGTTCATCCACTCCCAGCTGTTTCTGTCTGCAGCGTGAATGAAACACACAGCACTCTTACAATAGAAAGTTCCCCTTTGCCCCATGGGGTGATACCGGGGGATATTAATACCACTAACCCACCCTCGCATTCCCACCCTTTTTCAGGTTGTGTCTTGGCTATGATGCGCGATACACAAATGCTATTACCACCAAAAGAGCTGAAATTGAATATTGAATGCCCTATATTGTGTCTTGAGGTTGTTACTGATCAAATTTACAACCATTCTTGTACATGTCAGTCCCCAGGTCAAGTGTGTGCATGTATATTTGTGCCTCTGAGTCTTAAATTGTGTTTAGGGATCGTGAAATGTTCTCCATACACTCTTTCAGATGAAATAGCCTTCCTGGAGGGCATGACTATAGTCTACAAGAGCAGCATAGACTTGTTCTTCTATGTGGTGGGCAGCGCACAGGAGAACGAGGTGGGTATTTCTCTACAAAATCAATCTGTCAAGTAAGCAAACTGAGGTACTATATGTGTTTTATGCCGTGTATTATCATATATCCTGAATGAAATGTTTATCCTAATGGGCGGTCACAGCTCAGGAATGTCAATAAAAGAAAATGAAGGTAAACGAACGTCTAGGTCAAGGTAATGGTAAGGTGTGTGTGTGTGTGTTTGTGTGTGAGAGAGAGATAGAAACCAAAAGAATGCAAGTAAGTAGGTATTTAAGTAGATTTGATGCATCTGATACAAATCCGTAATTAAATGAAATGTAGTTTATTGACCCGTCAAGAAAAACAAAAACCTAAAACTTTATCAGATTGTCACAGAAGTTCTAAAAGTAGACAAAGAGAACCAAATCGAACAAATAAACAATATTAGACTTGGTTAGGAAAATGGCTGTGAGAAGCAAATGTTAATTTGAAGGTGAAATTAGAGTCGGGAATTTTCAATCAATGGGATGACAATCAGGTGTGAGCGGGAACCCTGTTTTATTTAAAGAACAGGGATCTATCAAATTCTGCTCTTCACAACATGTTTGTGGAAGTGTATCATGGCACAAACAAAGGAGATTTCTGAGGAGCTCAGAAGTTGTTGATGCTCATCAGGCTGGAAAAAGTTACAAAACCATTTCTAAAAGGTTTCCACAGTCAGACAGATTGTGTACAAATGGATGAAATTCAATACCATTATTACCCTCCCCAGGAGTGTTTAACTGACAAAGATCTGGCAAGACCTGTCATAGTCTGAGAGGTCACAAAAGAACCAGTAACTTCTAAGCAACTGGGCTTTCCACCATCTAAATTAAAGGGAGTCCACCATCAGGAAAACACTGAACAACAATGGTGTGCATGAGAGGGTTGCAAGAAAAAGATGCTCTCCAAAAAAGAACATCGCTACTCATCTGCAGTTTGCTTAAGATCACATGGACAGATGAGACCAAAATAGGTAGTGTTATGTTTGGAGAAAGGAAGATGCTGCATTCCAGCATAAAAACCTAATCCCATGTGTGAACCAGAGTGGTGGTAGTTTCATGATTTGGGCCTGTTTTGCTGGATCTAAAATGGTTAAATAAGAATAAAGTAAAATTTTTTGAAAAGTTATGAAAGGACATGAAGCAAGCAGTTCATGGGAGGAAACTCGCCAACATAACAGACTTTGTTTTTCTTTACAGATCAGTAAACTGCATTGCACATAATTGTAGATTTGTTACAGATACCTAAATCTACCCAAATACTATACTTCCAGTCTGGCAATTTCTGCCCAAGCTTCATGTTGGTATAACTTTAAGCTTTTAGTCATTCGTTGTTATCAGAGTGAATCTACAGACTAGTTCTCCATGTTGCACATCATATAAGTTGCAGTTGCCACAGGACTGATGCTTTTTATAAGACATAAAATCAAGTTAGTCTTTGTTATGTGCCCAGCAGCCAGATTATTAATGTCACAGATGCTGTAAATAACACTGGCACATGCCCAACCCTGGTCATGGAGATCTACCACCATGGAGAGTTCAGATCCAGTACACATGACTCTGAAACTCAGTTGGCTATGAAAGCCTTTATTACCTGGATCATGTGTTTAGACTAAGGTTGGCGCTAAACTCTTCAGGGTGGTAGATCTCCAGCACCAAGATTGGGCACCCAAATTTTAGATCATAAGTGAACACTGAATTCTCATAGATGTGTTGGATGCTGGAGAAAAATATGCAGGTGTGCAGACCTGTGTGACTTTGACAACGGACAAATAGTAAGAAAGACCACTGGGCCAGAGCATCTCCAGAGTAGTGTGCTCAGTCAGCATTGATGAGTATCTACCAACAGTGGTCTCCAAATTCCGTCTGATCAAGCATCTGTGGGATGTTCTGGCAACTCCAGCAGTTCCACCTGACTGCTTATAGGACTTAAAGGATGTTCTGCCAACATCTTGTTGTCGGGTACCACAGGAGACCTTCAGAGGTCTTGTCGAGTCCATGACTGGGTTAAAGCTGTTTTAATGGATTTGATGGCTTAAAACTTTGATGGAGAACCAACAACAATTTTTTTAGATACACTAGTAGATGGCTTGAATGTGACAAAATAAAGCTCACCTGCAGATTGGGGAGTAACACAATGCTTTTTTTTTTGTTTGTTTTTGGTATTTTAGTTACACTTTTAGTTTAAAATGAATAATTTACTCAAAATGAAATAGCTATACTGAACAAAAATATAAACACTTTTTTTGTTATAACACTTGTTTTTTTGCTCAATTTCTGCACAAACTATCAGAAACCGTCTCCAGGAAGCTCCTCTGCATGCTCGTTGTCCTCATTGAGGTCTCCAGCTGACTGCAGTTTGTGGGCAAATGCTCCTATTTGATAGAAATGGGTGTAGTTTGCTCCAGACCAAAGACTAATGGGACTATCCAGACTGTTATCAGCAACAAGTCCAAAAGCCAGATTATTTCATGGGGTGGGATTGTGTCTGTGCCCTTGCAAAGGTCATTTATGCTTCCGAAAAGTACACTTGATATTTCGGAGCAACATTTGCTGCTTTCAAGATGAACTTATTTTCCATGGACATCAATGCTTTTTTCAATAAGACAATGCAAAACCACATGCTGCACACATTACAAAGGCATGACTGCAGAAGAAGATTCCAGCAGTCCTGGAATCTGTCCCTGTTTAAGGATGTTTGGATAATTTTGAAATGGGGGGGAAAAAAACAATAACACCATTCTGTTGCACTCCTTAAATGCTTTTGCTGGAAGGATGGGTCAAATTGACACTCAAAACATTTAAATGGTTGGTATCCTCAGAGCCTCGGTAAACAGTAGCATTTCCAAGTGCTAAATTAATTACCATCCCAACAAATCTGAAATGCAGGAAAGGATGTACAGTATATTAACAAATTAAATGAAGTTGATCAGACAAAACATAAAATATCTTGAGTACATACTCTCTTTAATTAAATAAATTAAATTTCATTCATTACCTGAATTTCCCGCAAGGGATTAATAAAGTGTGTATATATATATATATATATATATATATATATATATATATATATATATATATATATATATATATATATATGTCCAAATAAATGTAAGAAATGCTGCTTTTTTTTCATTTTCCATACTCTTACAACTTTTTCTGATTTGGGGTTGTAATTTCCTCAGACAGAATAAAGAATAAGAAAATGAAACCGTAGGACAAAGTCTGATGTATCTCATTTTCCACAGCTCATGTTGATGGCGGTGCTGAACTGCTTGTTTGAATCTCTCAGTCAGATCTTGAGGTTTGTTCATATTTATACATGTACATTACATCCAGACAAATAAAGCCAAAATGACATATTGTAAGACTGACACTGCTGTTTGGAATCACTTGTAACATTAATGATTGTTCTTGTTTTGTTTCATAGTAACTTATTCTGTGTAGTGTTTCCCACACACAGCTTCACAAAGATGACTTATACAAGAATATCATCTCAGTACTGTTGATTCAAATATTGTAGTCCCAGAAAGCTCTCAGGTGCACGTTGTAGTTCTACAATTACAGACTGTAGTCCATTTGTTTCTCTGCATACTGTTAGTCCCCTTTCAGTGTTCCCACAGAGCAGATATTATTTGGGTGGTGGGTCATTCTCAGCACTGCAGTGACACTGATGTGGTGGTGGTGGTGGTGTTGGTGTTGGTGTGTGCTGTTCTGGTACAAGTGGATCAGACCTAGCAAAGCTGCTGATGTTTTTAAAGTGCGTCCACTTAATGTAAACCTACCTTTTTTTGGTCCAAATTGTAGATGTAAACTCAGCGAGGGTAGATAATCTTTGGTGAGGATGCTGCCAACAGCAGAGGTGTCAAGTAATGAAGTACAAATACTTTGTTACTGTACTTAAGTAGAAATTTTGGTTATTTACTTACATTTTCATGCAATTATTTGTACTTTGTACTCCTTACATTTTAAAAACAGCCTCGTTATCTCTACGTATTGTTGGAGTTTGAGTGAGAACGCTGAGGTGAAGTAGAATTAAAAAAAAAAAAAAAAAAAAAAAAAAAAAAAAAAATTATTTTAATTATTTTAATTGTTTTTTTTTTTTTTTTTTTTTTTTTTTTTTTTTTTTACTTAAAATCCAAACTTTATTTTTCTTCCGCTACTGAACCAAGAGCAGAAGAAGAATCGGCTCCACTAAGAGTGAACATAAACCGAGTTTCTCAACCTGAGCTTAAAGAACCAGCAGCACAGTCTGCTACAAATAGTGTCTGTGTGTGAATACTGCTCATGAGTGCTCAGGAGCCCCTACAGTGTTTCATTTCGGTTTGTCATCATTTAAAAAACATCCTCTCCAGATAAACTGGCCATCCAGAAAGAGTGAACGTGACTGTAGTTGGATGATAAGTATAAACATATACCATTCTGATACCCTATTGGTAAGAGATCCATCACACCTGCACGTCACGTGTCTCTCTACTCTCCAGTAAGCTCAGTACTACACATATATGGTCCACTAACATATGAAATTACTCAAATGTAAAAAAAGGGGCAAATATGCAGCTGAAACAGGAAGCCAGTACATCCCAAAAAAATGTCAACATTACCATTTTAATATAACATTATAGTCATTACGGGTTTTAGAAAAAAATTATTTTGGGGGTGGGGGGTGGGGTAGTGCACTATATGCCCCTGTGGCACAGCCTAAGTTTTGGCATGTTTTCCTTACATTACTTTTACTTTTATACTTTAAGTAGTTCTGAAACCAGCACTAAGTCTTTAAGTAGTTCTGAAACCAGCACTAAGTCTTTTTAAACCCTATTATCTCCACTTCTACCTGAGTAATGAATGTGAATACTTTTGACACCTTTGGCTAACAGAATGCTGATGGCTGGATAGTTTTATTTGACGCACTATTTTCACTCCAGCAGTGACATCGAGCTGTTGTAAAACGTTAGCATGTATCAGTGCAACACTCCCATGCCACCACCACCATGTCGGTGTCACTTCAGTTGCTGAGAATGATCCGAGGACAACGGAGGTGTTTTTTTTTGTGTGTTGATGGTCTACAGCATTGTCATTTATTATTGAATCATCTACAGCTCTGTTCATTCCATCTTCATCGAATATGCATACATATGCTTCTTTCCAGGAAAAACGTAGAGAGACGATGTCTTCTGGATAATATGGATGGAGTCTTTCTAGTGGTGGATGAGATCATTGATGGAGGGTGAGAGTCTAAATGTATGAATTTGTATAACACAAAAAAATTATCTTAATAAGGCCAAGTATAAAAAAAAAAAAACAATTGGTGAGCATCCCCGCCCGACCCTCTAAAAAGCACCCGACCATTTTTTTATTTATTTTTTTTTTTTATCCAATGACTCGTCTTGTTTCGCTGCACTCTTTGTTTTCTATTGAACTCTTCGTCCACCCTGTTTAAAGCACTGTGAAGCTGCGGGAATGAGTGAGAGGAAAGCCGCATCGTTACCAGTGATAAGAAGCTGATTCTGAACAAAAGTTGAGCGCGTTGTAGCGCATATTTAGTCAATGACATGTACACACAACATTATATTATTGATCACTTATTTTTTTGACATTTTAGGGGAAGCTGAGCTTCCCTTGCAGTCTTAGAGCATCTGCCACTGCACTAGATGCATTTTACCAGGAATACAGCGACGGGAAGCATGATGGTGACCCCATTTCACGTTTTCAACGTCATTTTAATATTCGCTACATATTTTTCTACCATCAATCAAAAAAAAAAAAAAAAAAAAACCCCGACCCAACATTTTTGGTGAAAAAGGATGATCACCAATTTTTTTTTTTACTTGGCCTTACGGTCCTGTGTCATTGCTGTCAAAGACAAGAACCTTGCATCTTCAAAACTGTAACATTTCCACGAGAGAAGAGAAATCTTAATGTATGTTCATGTAAAGAGATTCTAATTAGCTTTATCTTTTGGTCAATTAATCATTAAATGATCACACCACGTAAAGTGTGTTCAAATGTTGTAGAAACAAAAATGGGGAAAAAATGAAGCTGTGTGGTTTTTATGTGACGTGATGTGTTGCTTTTTTGATGCTTGTCTAATACCATTTATCTTTTTTGGCAGAGTGATCCTGGAGAGTGACCCTCAGCAGGTAGTCGAGAAGGTCAACTACAAGGTAAGAGCATGAACACAGTGAGGAACATTTCACCAGTCAAATGGCCACTGCAGACAGTGTGTGAACTGGTGATGGAAATGGACAGTTCTAGACAAGTTCAGATTAGTTTATGGCTTTTCTGTTTCTATTTGGGGAATCGGGTTCAAATCTCCAACCTGCAGTTGATCCATTGGTTTATGGGTCCTGTAGTTTGGCTTGGTTAGAGCTGTTAGCTTGACTTCTGAAGAAGTACATTTACTGTTTTAAAGCTTCCTTTTGAATTTTCAGACACACATTCAGTCTCGCATGGCTAAATATTCACTCCTCTGCCCTGTCAGTATGTGTCGGAGCAAGCCTTTGGCTTTGTCCTGTTTGATTACATCACGGGCAACGTGGAGGGCGAAGGCCAGAAGAGCCAGCTTTAATAGCTCACAGAGACCCTCCTCTGCTCGCTGAAAGAGCAAGAGGGGGGGAGAGAGAGGTTATGGTCAGGTAACTGCATGGTGTGGACAAGTGTGCTCACTCCCTAAAGCAAGAAAAAACACTTTGCAAACCTCATTTAAAGGTGCCCTAGAATGGGCTGCATTTATCTTGGCATAATTGAATAAGGAGAGCGTAGTACATAAACCTCAGGTACGTGAACCTCAGGATTAGGATGTAATATTCCCAATTCACGCCCCCACACAAAAGCTGCTCATCTTCCGGTTTGAATTCCCACACAAAGTCATGAAAATATCCTCAACACCATCTATTTAATTCAGCTTTCTCTTGACTCGCCTCCTCTCTCTGTCACTTCTCTTCCATACCGTGCATCTCTTCTCTTCCCTCTCACATCTTTCCTCTTGTTTTGATGGAAGCCGTTTCATTTCATACCCAAAACATGAAACAGAGCAACAACGACAACAAAAAAAGAAAATGATCAAAGAGTAAATACACTGGATCAAATATGAGAAATGTTAAGACTTTTTATTGTACGTGTCTGCTGTAAACCAGCCTATCAGAGCAGAGCTCAGCTGCCATTATGGATTTTTTTAAAAAACAAATGGCATCTCCACACCAACCATCTTAATTCCTAAAAGCTTTTTTCCCACCACAAACCTTCTCTCTCACACACTTCTCTTGCATACCATGTAAATTATCATCAAAGATATTATCTCTCCATTTTTTTTTTGTTTTCCCACCTGTTTTCACTCACCATATTTATTCTGACTGAATATTAACCGTTTTCCATTTTTTTACATTAAGACAAGAAATTGTTTTCCTGTGTCTGCAATAGCATTTCAGTCCGATGAGTCATTGAGAGAGTAGCAAGAAACTTTCACAATACAGTGAAGAGCTAAACATTAAAACCACATGGCATTAAAACCATCTGAGTAGTGTATACTGTAGCGACAACATCCCCAAACTCTCAGGACAACAAACACTGTTCTTCCACATTCCGCCTGGAATCAGCATGAAAGATTTCTGTGTTTTGTAACACATTAGATCTGCTGTTTGTTCAGAGCAGATGGGATAGGCTTCATTACCCTGATGCATCCATTCTTGGGTGTCCAACACTTTGGCTCTTTGTTGGTTTGTTTCTCTTTGCACCACTGTCTGTAGATACTCATCACGGCTGACCAGGTACACTCCAGGTGTTTTGCAGAGATGCTCTGACACTAGCCATCACAATCAAGTCACTCAGATTCATCCACACAGTTATTTAAAAATATTAAATGCTCAGGCTAAGACGCTGACACTATGATCAGAGGATCGCAAGTTCGAAACCCGGTCATGCTGTTTGCCATTAACAGCCGGGGCCCAAGAGAGCAAAAATTGGCAGTGCTCTCTTTGGGCAGGTAGATGGCGCTCTCTCTCTCCTCATCACTCTCGCATTGCAATGTCTGCTGGCTCAGGCGTCTACTGATTGGTCCATTCGGAGCTGGGAATCCTGCACTTTCCTCCAAGAACATTGGCTCCAGAGTGACGGTGTATCAGCGGTAGTTTGAAAAGAGGTGGTGGCCACATCACACGCAACGGAGGAGGCTTGTGCTTGTCTTCACCCTCCTGGAGTCAGGGACGGTGCAAAGTGATGGGGGAGCCCCCTAGTGGATGGGATGGGTTAATTGGCTACTACCACATTGGGAAGGGGAGAAAATTGACAAAAAAATATTTAAAAAATAAATAAATGCTGGTAGCAGGAGGAATGTGTAAGAACTTGTAGTGCTTGGTAATCTGAGATTATGGGAATGTGTAGCCATAGACTGGACTGATGATTTCATATTTTCTGGTATTAGTATTGTGGCTCTTCAGCATCTGGTGCACAAATTATTATTAGCTGTCCAAGCATTTGCATGTTCTTCCAAACATACTGTTTAAGGCATGAGGAGATGTTTAGCTGATGTACATTTTTTTACAGTGTCTTTCTAATGCTGGTGCATAAAGTGACATTTTTCCATTTTGTTTGGTTGATACTGTTTGAACTCAAAAGGCAATGTTCTGTTACAGTAAATGGAGATTCTGGATTTCTGATTATTACGATATATAAGCCATACTGATCAACATTAAAACACAAAAGGCTTAAAATGTCACTTTGTGTGATGAATATAAGATGGTTATAAGACATTTCTAACTTTAAAATATTAACACAAGCTTCTATTTTTTTATAAAACTCTCAGACAATATTGCAGTTGTTAGTTCTGAAAACGTTATATTTATTTATTTATCACACTATCAGCTATTATAATGCTTGGTGTGATTTCCTGTTTCGTGTAGTTTTTCATTTGGTACGTTTGCTTGTACTTGTGTCCACATCTACTTGCTAAAGTATTCTCTAGTTTAGAAGATTGTCTTCTGTTTCAGGCTGATGACAACCCTCTATCAGAGCAAAGTGTGGCTCAGGTAATACAAATGAACTTTTGTTCATACACAGTGTATTTCACTATGTTTCTAATCAGAATATAATTATATTTGCTTGGTAAACTCCATGACACGGCAGTACTTTTGCAAAAGCGGCAAATAAAAACCTTTTAAACAAAGCCGGTGCATTAACTCTTTCAGCTAAAGCCTAATTAACACACTGCTTAATTATGCATTGCTGAAGCCTACTATAGTAGTCACAGCCTAATAGAATCATCAAGCCTTAAAGCCTAGTGGAGCACTGAAAGGGTAGTACAATATTCCAAGTCTACGGGAGTACTCAAAATCTACCCAGGACATCCTCAAAAGTCTAGAATATTCAATGTTCAGTCTAATGTTTAAGGCTCAGTGGGATGTTCAAAGCTGAATGAACTGCTCCAAACTGAGTAGTGGACTCAAAACCTTGTATTCAAGCCTTTATAGTACTAAAAGCATGGTACAGTGGTAACCCTACTTACGAGTTTAATCCGTGCAGGAGCCGAGCTCGTTAGCTGGTTTGCTCGTTAGCTGGATGCATTTTCCCCATAAGAATACATGTAAAACTGATTAATCCGTGTCAGCCGGCCAATATACAGTATACTTTAATATGCTAAATAATGTGTTTATATGGGTTTTTAAAACATAAACGAGACGACGACGGTGCTCATGTAGGCTTGTGGCTAAGGAGGACAGGAGGACGGGCGTACGTGTATGGCATGGTTACACGTATCATATGAAAAGTAAAATGTATCTAACTTTCTTGTTCACTACCTTTTGCTTCCTTAGTGTCGCTTTCACTAGCACTTTCACTGGACAGCGGTCAAAGGTAATGACTGACCGCTTCTTCTACGCTAGCATTTAGGGGATGCTACGACCACAGCGCCCCTAGTGGTTGGCATACTTGAATTAATTTACGCTACTCGTTACTTGGAATTTTATTCGTTACTTGTAACAAAAATATTCCAAGATCTCGACTCGTTACCTGGAATACTCGTTAATGGGGATGCTTGTAAGTAGGGGTACCACTGTACTCAACACCTGGGAGACTGGACACAGCCTAGTTGAATATTCAAGCTTATTCTCTATATACTCAAAGCAGAGAACTGAAAGGTGGAATATTCAAAGTAGAGTACTCGAAGCTCAGGAAATATTCAAAATCTACTATTCATAGCATAGCAGAGTACCGAAGATCTAAAGTAGTACTTACAGTCTTCTGTACAAAGACCAGAAGTGTGCTCAAAGCCTAGTAGAGTACTCCAAGTCTTATAGAGTAAACAAAGCTTAGTAGAATAGGTCAAAAGCATAGTAGAGTAAAGCTTATTGGACTCTCGCAAAATGCTCACAGCTTGGTATTCAAGGCCTAGTGGAGTATGCAAAGCCTGGTAGATTCTCAAAGCTTAGAGTACGCAAAGTCTAGAACAGTGGTCAAAGAATTCCTTAAATATTTCCTAGCAAAGATTGTCGAAGACATGCATCTCAGTTTTGATGCATGGGATCACTCTCTAACACACACTAACATTTTCAGTAGTGTTAGCTGTGCCTGTTCTGTCTGCTCTGAGCTTCATATACTAACCCTGCTCTATAACCCTCACCCCACATAGCATATCACTGAGAAACTGGCTCTCACCACTAATGTAAGTGTGCTTACACAAACACACACACAGCATGAGTTTTCCAGATCAGGTCAGGCAGTGAAATAAACATGTTCAGTTGATGTTACTGATCAAAAATTGCTGCTAAAATGTGTGCTATGATTTTGGTTTGTTTTATTTGCGCAAGATACACTTTAATTCTCAGTATTGGTGAAAAGAACAATATTGTACCTGACATTTTAATTATCTTACATTGTCGCATACTCGACTGATTAAATTAATTATAAATGTAAGCATAAACAGAGCAAATGGATTGGCGTTAAGTTCATCATCACCCAGTTTTAGGTTATTGAGAGAATGGACTTCTGTTGAATAATGGTGTCCAAGTGCCACCTGGTGGCTAAGTGAGTGCATTCTCACTGAGGTTAAGGCAAAGGACCGTTATTGTACATTACACACACATACAGATACACACTTCATTTGCTGAATTAAGTTATTGTTATTTTTTTTATTGTCATGTTTTACATAATTTGAAATGCTTTAATTTTTAACATTTGACTTATTTTAAGTTTTGTGATTTGCTGAATATATGCTAATGACTTAAATGCTCTTTTCTTTGCTTTGCCAGGTGTTACAGTCTGCAAAGGAACAGATCAAGTGGTCAATATTGAAATAATCAAGTCGTTAGAATGAACCTGTAATTTATCTAAAGGGAAATGAGGGAGCATTGTAGCTATGCAGCTTTTGGTTTATTTAAACTCTGTAGGCTGATTAATTAATCAATTAATTGTGATGGTAGCTGTAGAATTTGCTGGTTTTTTTTGTTTGTTTTTTTTTGTTTGTTTTTTTGTTCAACCATTCAGACTTGAATGCTGTGTTAAACAATTTATACGAGATGCCCAGTTACCACACATTTTTAACTGAAGGGCAGTTATTTTGAACTATGATCAGTAAAATCTGATGTGGTTTGCACTGAATGTTTCCAACATGTCTATGTAGAAACAAGTAATGAAATCTGTATGGACTTTGTCATCCCATATTTATTATTTTAAGTATTGCAGCTTTAGGGCCACTTTTGGCTGTTGTATGTTGAGTCTTTTGTTGTATAATTAAATTTTAAATGTTTAGCTGTGCAACCAGTTGAATGCACTACAATGAAGCTGTCACGAATCTATCTGAGGATACTCTATTTAAAATGTAGATGCAGTTAATAGTGTCAATATTTTACAGTATGTTACATGGGCCTATTATCAGGCCATTGAATACTGTTGCTTTAATCAGAATAAAGGCTCAGAAACCAAAGAATATAAGCAAAAGCAACTTCATTGTTTTTTAAAGATATTGAAGGGATCCAGTCTCAAATTTTCTCATACTTGGCCAATTTAACCCATTTATGCCCATTAACTAAATTGAGTATAATTTTAAATGCCACAGAACTTGTACTGATTTTGTATCGTAATAACTTAGAAAAAATTCTGAAGGCGATAATTAGATCAAGTGGGGTCAATTAAGGTTGAAGCTGAAGTCTGTATGGTCTCCAGGAGTAAAGATGGTGACCACTGTTTTTGAACATTTGATGGTACTCATTTTTACAAATAATGTTAATTTAAAGCTTGAATTTAATATGGTCAATGGATAAAAATTACTTTTAGCAATATTTGTATAAATTCGAAATGATTCAGATTTATGCTGAGGCATATGGACCTTTTTTATTACATATGGGTATTAATGGGTTAACTCAAAAATGTTACTGAAGGACTTGAGAATATTACATTAATATTACGTGAAGCTTCTTAAAAGCACATTTATTATTGTAGCCATGATTTAATGAATGCTAATGCTAGTGACCGGTAGCCTTACAATAGTTAACAGCATTGTGTTTTATTACTTAAAGCAGTTAATACTTTTATGTTTGCTGTTACCTCCCGTTAGCAGTCTTTGTGATTTTTATTTTGGAAAAAAACAGAATTTGCTCCTTCATATTTAACCGAAACTGTTGTCATGGAACGTTAATAAACATTATTTTGCTACGATTTTTTTCTGTTTTTTTCCCTTCTGCCTGCCACCAGGAAGCTCATTGGTTGGCTGAAAAATTCAGCGGACCAATTACTTCGACGCATTCCCTGTATTCGTTACGTTTCTGCATCTTATAAATATTAATAAGCGTAGAGGGCGTGTCCTACGCTGCCATTGGGCGACAGAGGCGTCTGCGCCTGACGTCAGCGAGTCTCCGCCTGTACTTCTGATCCAATAGCTTCTTTGACCAAACTTGACTGGCTTTGGATGCTGTGGGAGGAACAAACCCGCGACCCAGCTCCTGATTTAGTGTTGGTAGAATATTAAATGACTCAATGATTCTTCGAAATATGTTACAAATGTTTTAAACAGAAGTGTGCTAATTGATTAGGCTGTACGTTTTCAAGAATGAAAATTATTTGTGCTTTGTAAATGATAAAACGTCGTAAATATATAGATTTCAGCTACATAATTTAAGCACAGACATAGTTGTTTATTCAATGGATAGTGATTATTTGTTACAATTCACACATTATATATTTTTTATATATATATATATATATATATATATATATATATATATATATATATATATATATATATATATATATATATATATAATTGTAATAGTATATTCAGTCTGTGTATATTACTGCAGTCTGTTATATTGTCTTTAACACAGATTACCTACACTACTGCGCTTGTAGTCATTCAAGTGTTTCGTCCACGAATTTCTATAACAGAATCAAAAATAAATAAATAATAATAATAAAGCATCCTCAAAATCTATATATTCTATCTCATCATAAAGTCTACCTTGACTCAGCATTGAGCTGTAAAGCTGTGGAAGTGTGTTCTCTGGAATGATGGAGTAACATCCAGTACTATTGGGATGAGTTGAGGATGAGATGGGGTGGTGATCAACCAACATCTTGATTTCCCTAATTCAGTAGAGACAGTTAATGCAACAAACTCATCATACACTCTTTAATATCCTTTGTACACACACACACACACACACACATACATATATATATATATATATATATATATATATATATATATATATATATATATATATAAAACTCAGCCTCCCATACCCTGCTCTGACCCTTGACCCTCTGGAAGTGTTTTGCTTTGATTTTGCTGCATGAGAATCCCTCCTGTCCTGAGGAAAGTATCATATAAGTGTACCTTGTGAAGGCCAATTTTAACTGCAATATGTAGAGTATTGTTAACGTTACCTGCATTTACAACTCATTTTGAGTGTCTGCATGTGAAGGATTGAAAGATTATAGATGTTTATATCAGACATACGTGTTTTTTTTCTATAAACATGATTATTGCCCTCTGGTGGTCAAATACAGACTTGCAACAGCGTCACAAGCTCACAATTTCTTTGGCACTAGGAACCATCACTGTATCCCTAATAACATTTTCACATGATGTTCATTTACAATAAGATGATAGCCTAAACCTTTTCCACGCAATGAAGGTTGTGAAGAATATTTGAGATCATTTTATTTATAGAAATATATTTATAAAATAGATTTTCTATTACAGATAAACACATTTTCTGTGCTTTTCTTTATGAAGGCCTTGCTCATATACGAGTTGTCCTCACTATTCCTCAGTGATCATACTGGTTTCCTTTCGTGCGATGAGCACATCCTACACACGCGGGTCAAACAGTGCAGGCATGTGACACACATGTCCTCATATCCTCAGGAAACGCACCACGGCCGTTAAAGAAGAGGCGAGGGTGTTAAAAGACATCAGAGCTATTTCCAGCTGTTACTGAGTCTTCAAAGGGAGCCCAGCTGAGGAGACCTTCACTGAAGCCACAGCTGCAAAACACAGACAGCAAACTGTACAACATAAACATTCAGCCCAGCTTCAAATAATCATATAGAAGCACATTCCCACCGTTTACAAAAATCCAGTTATTTGCTTTCATTATTAAGTGAATTATCAAGTCATTATCATCTCATCTCAATGATGTGATATCTCAAAATAATGACTAAGAACTAAGTATCTCAAAAAATGAGGCGATATCTCAAAATCACTACTTTGTATCTCAAAAATAATGAGATAGTGTCTCAAAATAATGACTTATTATCTAAGATTAAGAGATTATCTCAAAATTCATTGAGTTGAATATATTCAACTTGAATTTCACCCAACTCACCCACAAAAAGAAATGCGGTGTTAAACAAAGCACATCAAAATGGGCTGTTATAATGTTAACAACAAATGTAGGCTTGTTCAGTGCTTTCACCCTGTCATCTAAACACTGTGAGTTCAAACCCCAAAACTGGGAGGAAATGATGTCACTGTGAAAGAGCCCTAGATGGTGTAAAAATTAAATTAATTTATTTACGTTAGGAGAGCTTTTGATTAAACTCAATCTGAATGAAAGGAAGTTGTCATAAAATTGCATCCTGGCCTTAATTTCACATTTTTACAATGCAAGAAGTCACAATGTTCCCCCAACGTTTAGTATAGCTTTTCAGTGTCCTTCCATCTTGTGTTTGTGGAGCTTTCTCTGAAGTCTCAGTACAGTTTTCATCACTGAGGTTCAGCACCACGGACAGCATTCAGTTCTGACAGCTGTCCGTCAAGAGCAACTTCAGCACCACGGACAGCAACACACTTAAAGCCAGAGCACACTGACCAAGACTTGCACTCAGAAGAACTCAGGGCTTGAGAAGAGCAGCTTTGTTTGTACATGAGAATTGCATAACCGCTTGTCTTTGTTGATGGGAATCTTTAAGGTCTTTAAGGATGGGAAACGTTGCACAATGTCTTCAAACACTGGTGACTTGAGAGATAGCCATCAATCAAATGAATCCTCACCTCTCACTCGATGTCCCCAAACTGTAACTCTTATACTGGACACATTATGAGAAGAAAGAACAATTATAATTGCAACAGCTGAAGATAAAATGGATGAGGATGAGCAGCAAGACAAATGGAATTGGAGGAGTCAAGAATGTGACATTAAATAGAATGACCAGCCAAACAGTGGGCTGGACATGAGAAACACCATCAATATACTGGTTGGAGTTGACATGATAAACATGTCATAATTTGGTGAATGACATATGTTCATTTGTTGAGTCTGGAATACTTACTCTCCATTCACTCTCACAGCCTCATTCAGTCGGGTTTATCTGGTCTTTCAGTTCTACACTCTACACTCTGGGGTTTCTCAGCTGGGCACAACAGTGGAAACCTTTAGGGAGCTTCCAAGATGGTTATCTGAGGAAATCTGTGAGAGACCCAGATTTGAAGCCTGGTGTCATTAGAGGTTCCTGGAGGATCTTCTAGACTATTAACAGTCCTCCCTTTATGCGTTTCTTGGCCATTGAAAATGTATTTTTAAGTTTTGAGAACCTCGTTTTATACCTCATACCTCATACCTCATTACCTCATTACCTCATAATGGATATCTGAGGCAAATTTTGTTTTTGTAGTATAGGCATTCTAAAGACAAATAAAGATTTAGAACATTGATTTTTGTTGCTAGACGTTTCGTCAATGCTCTCTGGTCTTTAAGGGACACTAACCACTTTAATTCCTCACTCTCATAAATTGTACTTAAGTAATTACTTAACTACTTGCTTCATTATACAAATTGTACAATGCAATACTGTGAAAATTCTATAATAACTCCACTGTTGTGTGATTTGTATTGTATTTCTTCATAAATGAGTAAAAAATAAATACAAAATCTAAGCTAAATAAAGTATTAAAGTCATTTAAATGGGAAACTGAATAAAATAAGGGCAATGACTTTGTCTTTTAGGGCCTGTGACATGCATTCCTATCATCACTGTATATACTAATCTTTATGCTGCACTGACAATATTGATGCACTTTTTACTTCTACTATTAGAGACTGCAGTCCATCTTTTTCTCTTTGCTAGTCCATGCTTACCATGTGAAGAATGCTGCTGTTCAGATATTTTTGGTAGGTTTTCTATTCTCAATCCAGCAGCAGTTCTGATGTGCATAAAACACTAACACACCCCCAGAACACTGTCACAATCCATTACCCAAACAATACCTGCTCTGTGTTGGTCCTGTGGGTATCCTGATCATTGAGCAGAGAAGGTATCATTTGGGTTGTGACTCTGATGTGGTGGCGGTCTGTTAGTGTGTGCTATGCTGTTACAATTGTATTAGACAGAGCAGAGCTAATGGAGTGCCACATCAATGTCACTGCTGCAGTGAAAATAGTGCACCAACAAAAACTGTCCAGCCAACAATGTCATGTGGGCAGCATCATGTGCCGACCAGTGAAGGACTTAGAGGATGACCAATACAAACTGATAAGCAACAGATAAGCTCCTGACTCTGACTTTACATCTCATGGAGGACCAAGAAGATAGATTGTACATAGTGTTTAAAAACTCCATCAGGTCTGCTGTGTCTGATCTACATATACCAGCACTACACACGCCGCCACCACGTCAGTCACTAATGTGCTGAGATTGAACCTCCATCCAAATAATGCATGCTCTGCGGGGGTCCTGATTGTTGAAGAACAGGGTGAAAGAAGGCTAACAAAGAATCAGATGTAAAACAGTGAAAAAAGTGTACCTGGTAAATGCTGTTAAAGTAGTTTTAATGAAGTGGTGTGTTTGGGTGCATTGATGCATTGAACACAATCATATAATAGAGATGTGCATGTTTGAATCAAATGCATTCAATTCATTAATAACTTCTTCAGTCATATTCTTTGCAGAAGGAGGCCAAATTAAAAGCCCATACATGCCTTCTGTTGCTGATCTCAGCATATCGCATCCATATGGCAGGGCTCTATAACACTGATGTCATGTTATGTCATACAGTCAGCTGGTGGATGGAAAGACCCTTTGAACTCTTTCTCATTTTTCAGTTTATTGTATGCTCTTGACACGTGTCTGTGTGTGTGTGCGTGTGCGTGTGTGTGTTCATCTGAAGACTAAGAGGATGTTAAGGGTTTGGGAAACTTTATATATATATATATATATATATA